>VDFB02068555.1:0-20465 GCA_007258455.2 Sequoia sempervirens
CTACCTTAATCAGCCAAGCCCTACCCTTTATCTCTCTCCTCCCCTCTCTCTCTCCCTCTACCCTTAACCCTTAAAGCCCCCTGCATACCATCTCTCTCCCACTCCCCCCCCTCTCTCTCAAGTCTCTCCCTCCTACCCCCTCCCCTGTCTCCCCTTAATCTCTCTCCCACTCCCCCCCTCTCTCTCTCAAGTCTCTCCCTCCTACGCCCTCTCCCCCTCTCCCCTCTACCCTTAATCCTTGTACACCCCCTACGCTTTATCTCTCTCCCATTCCCCCCCTCCCTCTAAAAAGTCTATCCCTCCTACCCATCCTCCCTCTCGAGCTCCTCTACCCTTAACCCTTAAACCCTAGGACCCCCTACCCTTTATCTCTCTCCCACTCACCCCCTCTCTTTCTAAAGGATTAAATTTGATGGTTGAATTTACCTGTCAACAATTTTTTTAATTACGGTTATCTATTGAAGTGTGCCCTTAAAACATTATGATATACCTTAGTGTATGTAAAATTATATATAAATCAAACATATATATAATTATAATTCTATATAAATTTTCACAGTTTATCCAAAATATCTCCTTTTACAATCTTCTTAAAATTTTGATTGTATTTTATAGCAAAAATCTTTAAATACGGTCATATGGCCATCAAATTTAAGTTTGGCCATCAAAAACATATTTATATTAATATTAAAATTAGGGTGTTCGACCGAACATTCTTGGAATGTTCGAACCCATTTAATAAAGTTTTTTTAATTGCATGTTATGGTGGTTCGGTCGAACTATGGTTCGGTCGAACCCTAGTTCGACCGAACCTTTCCAAGATGTTCGACTGAACACATATTCGGTCGAACCCCTCTTTTTTCACCCTTGCTTCCTAAGGCACCAGAATTGTTGAAAATTTTGCGTTTCGAAGCTCAATTTCAGAATAAAAATGGAGAAGATCTCAAAAACCCAACTAGTATTGGGTTCCCCTCAAAACGAGCTATCCAACGAATATAATTTTAGTATGTTTTGATTATATTATCTATCTATTTTTTAAGTTTTATTAAATACATGTTTTTCACTGAAAACAAAACTCTCTATTCTGCACAAGTGGAAAAATAGAAGATTATCAAAAAAAAAATTTAAAAATATGAGTGCACCAGATATTGGAGTCCTTGATCCAACGAAAAAAAAAAAAGAATTTTGATACATACAGTAAAAGTTATGCGTTATACGGTCGCGCTATGTCTGAATTGTCATTTGATTGACTTCGAAACTTGATTAAAGAAACAATATTCAATAAAAACTATCTAACCAAGTGGAAGACTAGATATTAGAAATCTAAATTCGAAAAGAATTATAATTTTATCCTTCATGGAAAAAAGTTATACATTATACGTGAGGTCACTTTTTAAAAATGCTGTTTGAAAAACCAATTTTTGTGGGAGATGGAAAAAGAAGTTATCTATTCCAAAAAATTGAAAAAATATTTTTATAATCTACAGAAAAAATATGACAAGACTCTAGTTTACATCATCTTCAAATTCCTTACGGTTCAATCGCTATAGGTTCCCGAATGTGGAGATTGTGTTAAAAAAAAAAATATCAGTGTCCAGTTAGGCCAAAAAGTGTAAATTACTATTGTGGGATCACCCGTCTACATCATAGCTTGATCTAGTGTTTGTATCATGATCTCCCCTAGTACTACTCAGGCCATTCTAAATATTAGTTTGTCCTATTGCATCACACTGGGGGCATGTTGTACATTGGATTGGGTGCATGTACATTCTTAAGTTCATTAAAATCAAAAATCCAAAAATGTTTATAAAATTAAAAATCCAGAAACATTCAAAACATATCAAAAACAAGAAATAGGTCAAAAGGTCAAAAAGTCAATAACATAGTCATCTTATCAATCTACATGGTCTCTACATATATAATTTAGGCAAGGATAATCTTTGATCAGCCCCTGAGACCCCTAGGATAGGTCTTTAGGTTAGGTTCTTGGTCAAAATCTCAAAAAACACCTAAAATTTGGAAAATCAAAAAATCCCAAAAAATCATCAGAAAATAAAAAATAAAACAAACTTCAAATGGATGATGTTCCTCTAAATCATGGGTTTATCATGTTAAACACAAATTTTCAATTGTTGTACTTTGATTTTTTTTTATCATATCTCTTGAGCCCCTCGATGATGTATTGAACTAGAGGAGCTAGGAAGGAGTATGATTTTCTTTGTCTGACTTCTATGAGTTGATCATTATTTCTGTGCAAATTTTCATGGGACATGCTCTACAAATTATCACTAATGAAATTGCAAATTTTCATAGGAAAATGATTAAATCTTGTTTGTTTACATAAGCAATACTCAGTTCATCTCGATTTAATTATACTTAGATGCTTGTGTTAACTTGCACTGTCAAACATCATGGAAGTAGTACTCAAGTCATCATGGTATAGATATACCATCGATGCTTGTACTCACTTTGAACATTTTAAAGGCCCAATGATGATAAAAAACATGACAAATTGGTTATTACGAATGACAACTTTTGCATACGAGATCTACATGGTTAGAGTAGATTGCATCCATGTTAGTTTGCATCTATATTTATGAGGTTTCCAAAGCTACAACAATGATGTTATGTCTTGCATTAAGGGATTGAGTACACTTAACATTACCAAGAAAAAAATAATAATTTTCATATAGTTGCATAACAGTGGCATTATCATTTTCATCAATTAGAAAACATTCTCACTTAGTTACATATCACTTGCATCATCATTTTCATACATTAGAAAATATTATCACATCATTCATCCATCCATACATCACATCATAATATTTACATCAGAAAACACAAAAAGACGTGCATCACATCTCATTTACATAATCAAAATCATTTCATATAGTTGCATTAAGAAAGTGGTCCACTAAGCTTAAATGAGTCTCCTTAGATTTCCAAAATATTTGGGAAATGTGTTAGGTTTTGTGAAGCTTAATTTAACAGAGAATTAACTGATGGTAACCTTCTCATGACTCTTGAAATTTGAATAGATTCACTCATTTAAGCTTAAGATCCTAGGACACAATCATTTGCATAATCATTTACATCACATAATCATAATTCAGCATTAGGAAACATCACATATTGATCATTTGCATCGCATACATACATAAGATTCAATAATAAATGTCACATTTTAATCACATGTCATTATTGCATAATCAAATTTATTTCACATAGCATAAAACATATCATACATGCATAACCCCATAAAACATATAAAATCATCCATCATTGCATTATTATATTGTGTCATAGTAGAATTAGGAATCATCACATTGTACACTCATTTCATTCATTACATCATTTATGTGCATTGAAAAAGTACAAAAACATCAAATACATCGCATATCATTCATCCATCACATACATAATATAGAAATCATTCATAAAATATCATAGAATCATAACACATCAGTTGCATCATCATTTGCATCCATAACATATCATATCATCATCATATAGAACATCACACAACATACATAATAGAAAGTAAGTGAATCCATAATTATCATCACATAAATCATAGATGCATAGATCAATCATCATCATCACTACACCTAAAAATAATTTCAAGTGTACAAGGATATCCAAATATTGAGAGGTACATCATAAAAAATGATAGAGATCATAATGTCTCAACCGAATTAGTGTATACACAAGGTCTCAATGCATCATCAAGTCTCACTACATTAATCAATCCTATACTAGGGCATATCAATCAATCCAAGAAGTCAATCCACATTGCCCAATCAAATATATATCGGCCTACACCAGACATGGCATCATGTCCCATGTCTTGAGGAAGAGTTCCCTAGATTGAAGAATTCTAAAATCCTCCTATGACCATAGCATATCGCAAATCAGAAATCTTATCAATCAAACAAATCAACCTTGCCTATCATGAGGTTCATCAATCTATCATTGATACTCACCTATCATGAGGACAATCATCATCAATATATCATTGATCCTCACCTATCATGAGGTCAATCATCAACTATCACATCAACATCATCAAATCAATTGATTGAATGTGATCATCAAACATCAAACACCAGGAGGCAACATAGGGCATTAATTAATTAATTAATCAATTTGGCAAGCTCAATCTTCTTTTTTGAGAGATAAATCATGTTTGTAATGAAAGTATCATTGGTTTAACATTGGATCATCATCACATCATTTCAATATCATCACACAATCATCAAATCATCAAAAAAACATCACAATTCCAAACATCATGGATTTATCTCTTGAGGGGGCATATATATTTGTCAGTACTTCAAAATCAACATTTGTTTAATCAAAAAAAATTATGAGCATTGGTATCAAATTTCTCTTTCAAGCAACGTGTAAACACATTACTTCAAAGAGACTTTAAAATCAACATCTGGGGTATTGTCTGGGGCATCAAAAAAATTTATGAACATCGGTATCAATTTTTTTTTGAAGCAACGTGTAAACACATTTATTTAAAGAGGGGAAAAATGTAGACACCTAAAAAGGTCATCACCTTTAATTAATTAAATATTATCTATTTAATTAATATTTCAACTACGTATAAATAAATTCTCAATTTTTTTATATTGTTCATTTTTTAAATTTTCTAAATCCAAAACTTATTCTTGTAAATTAATTAAATAAGTAAATAAACATAAACATGTTTTATTAAGATTTGTGTTGATACTAACTTTAAACATTTCACACACACACTTTTTCAAGGTTCTTGTCTTTGACAATGAGATGTTTGGAATCAAGAGGGTAGTACTTTTAAAGTTGATAATGAGTTTCGGTGGTTTTGTTTTGGAAGAAAGTGAATGGCTCTTTGCTTGATGGAATGGATTTTTTTCCTTGATAGTGTTTTCTTGGTTTCATTCATTTTGGTATACCATGACAATGCTTTTGTACTGAAAGTGAGTTATTGTTGTCAAAATCATAGTTCTCTTTCGCATAAGTGTGACTAGTTATTTATTGGGATAGAAGTGCAATTTTTTGATCTTCATGGTTTTTATTCTTATGTTGACAATGGGTACCTGATTTGTGTTATTTCATACATTTTATCATCTCATAGTATTCATGTTTAGATTACACATGAGTATTTCCCTATGTGTTCATGATATTTTTTTTAGGGGGAGCTTGTTATGCTTATTCTTATGTGAACATTTTTGGGTATTGATTCTTGAGCAATTTTTGCTTATAGATTGAATAGTATATTTTGATAGGGGAGATCTTGTGCCAACTGTCGTTCCTTTTTAGTACAAAATACTTCTTGATAACATGGATTTGTGACATTTGTATCTCATTAGAAATAGCAGGGATAAATTTTCATGCTCATTATTTTTCTTATTATCTTGTGTAGATCAAATTTTAATGTGGAAGCCTATAGTTGTTGCCCTTCATTATAGATATCAAGACTACTTATGTATTGTTTTTGGCTGCTCTATATCATGGGTATTTTCTTGTAATGTTGTTGTTCCATGATTTGTGTTCAATCAAAATATTTTAGTGACTCTACATTTGAGGTTACAATTTCTTTTGGTAACCATATATTATTTCTTACAAGCTTCAATGTTGGTGTACATAGAGTGTCTATTACAATATCTATTGTACCATTTGATTCATCTATTTTTTTTGTGCAGCCCTTTGTCTCTTGATGTACAAAGGGGGAGAGAGATTTTGTGTTTTGTGTTTTTCCATCAAGGACAAAGGGGAATTTTTTTGGCCCTTACAACTGTTGTCCTTGATGTCAAAGACACACAACTAGCACTTGATGGGTATTCAACAGGAATATAGAAATTTTGATCAATATGTCAATGCATTATAAAGTTGATATATTCTCTTCATTTGTGACATGTTTGGTTTCAGTATGACAATGCATTATGGCATTGGTTTGGTACTGGAATGTGTGTGAGAGCACACATTGGTTTGGCACTAGAATTTATGTGAGACCACCTTCATGAGCAGGTTATGGCTAATGCTTCCTTGTGTGGTAAATGGTCACAAGGAACCCTATTTTCTTTACATTTCATCTTGAAGCTTAATGGTTTCATTGTTTTATCTATCACAGGTAATACAAGGTTGGTTATCATCAATTTGTGTCTAAGGCATAAATAATTGTTAAAGTCTTAAGATTTGGGATTGAAACTGCATTTATCAATTATTTGTTATGGATCAACATGTCTTGGATATTTGGAACTATTAAAATGACACACCTAAATATATTTTAGTGAGCATATTATGTCATATACTCCTTTATGGTTGATGCTAATTTTGCAAGGCAATAATTGACAAGGCTGACACAATAGTTTGCAAGGTGAATATTGTTGGGGATTGACACCTTAATATGTTTGCAAGACATTAAGGAAATTGACACAATGATATTTCATTGGTTTGTTTTGCAACATGGTTGAAACACTTGTCTCAACCGACTTAAGGCTCAGTGACATTTGTGAAGAAGGTTATTTTGTCACATATTTGACACTTCTTGAACACTTTTTAAACAAAGAGCATATGGAAGGTTAGGGTTTGCAGGTAGTTAAGGAATGATGGTGTTGGTGGAGCTTGAATAGTGGTTTTCTAGTGGAAGCAAAACAAGTTTCAAGCAGGCTACTTTGCAACCCAGGTAATATCTTTCAGTTTTTCTTTTGTAATAGAGAAACAATTGATATGATCTTGAGTCTATACAAAGAGTTTCATTTAGACCTGCATTGACATATTGTTTTTGTGTATTCGTCATATCTAAAAGTATTTTTCTAAAATAGTAAACATTGAAGATACCCTTGCTATGGTACGAAGGTTGCATGTCTCAAAATCATGATTCTATCTCAAATTTGGTCTTTATTTTCACAAGGGTTCTATATTGCATACATAGGTTTATTTGACATCCTTCAACAAGGGTTTGCACCATTTATTGAACTCGAGGGTTTCATGTATCAGGGTCCATTTGCTAGGGCATATCATGAAGGGGTTTTGTTTTTATCAATGTCAACCATGAATTAAATGTTTTAGTTGTTAAACATATGATTATAGTATTGAAAATATGATAAACCACGATGATGGGTATGTGCAAAATCATGATGGGCCAAAAAGTGGCAATATCATGGGTATGTAGTTGATGAATTTTTTTTCCCAAAATTGATGAAACGAAAAGGGTTTTTAAAGGAGATTCTTAGCTTTCCACCAATATAAATTATGCTTTATTTTGAGTTTAATAAGTAATTATTATTCATTTTCTATTTGAATTATGACTAAAGTCCTGATTGATAGGCTGATTGAAAAACATCTATAACATTCAAACGGTATCACATATTTTGAATCCAAAATATTTGTCACATTCTATGCTTCGTACAACATCAGATTAGAAAAAGAAATTTTTAATTTCATGAAGTTTTGACAAAGATAAGGTGGTCAGACATATGAGTTTTTATATTTTTTAAAAGTTGTAATAAAAAATCATAATTAATTATTTACTTGGAAAAAAATTAGAAAACATATGCATCACATCAGGACATGAGTCCCCTACTTATATCTAAAATCTTATAAAAAAATGTTATCATTTTATTGTGATTAGGGTGGTCAGAAAGACACCTTAATTTTTCCTTGAAATTTAAGTACTACTGCATTGAAATTTCAAATTTTCACCAAATAGATATTTTTTTTAAACAAACCTAGTAGTTTAGAAACTACATTCAATTTTACATAGATTCTATTATTACATATTTTTGAAATAATATAGATAACTTATTCAAATTTTTACACCAAGTTGCCTAACTCTGATTTTTCTAAAAAAATTTCCACTTAAGGGCATATTTTTTCCATGATGATCTTGCACATACCCTGATTCAAGGGGCAATTTGGAAGACAGTTAAAATATTACATGTGGCATTGTTTGAAAGGAAGTTTACAACAGTTACCATTCTTTGAATTTTTATATAAATAGTGACTTATCACTATTTGATGTTCGGTGCTTTTAATAGAGTTATCATGTTGAATTTGTAAACATAATTTTGTAATTGAAGTTTTGCAAACATGATGCAAAACAAAGTGTATAACTAATATATTTGATATTTTAGAGATTCTAGTGAATGAATTTTTAAGATATTAAGTGTATTAGATTGGAGGTGAAATATGATTTGTAGAGAAATAGAGTGATCCTCTATAGTTGAATTCTTTATTTAGAAATGTATGATGAAGTTAAAATGATCATGTTAGTGAGACAAATTGATCATTGCCAGCGAGGTAGATGTTTGTATGCCAGTGAGTCAAATGTGTGTATGCTAGTGAGGAATTCTTGTAACCAGTGAGGTTCTTTGGTCAGTCAAGCCATTTTTGTGAGTGAGGCATTTGAAATCTATCAGTGATATAGTATTGCTAGTGAGGCATTGTAAACAAAAAAACATTCACATTAAGCCAGTGAGGCATCATTTCTAGAGTGGGTTTTTATCCCTAAAGGGTTTTCCACTTGTCAAATTCTTTGTCGTATGGTCTCATTGTTTTGATGTGATAATGTTTCATGACTATGATGATCTTTGGTTTGCTTTAATATTTCTTATTTCAGTTCTTTAATGATTGCATTCAATTCATGAATGTATTTATGATTGAAATATTCAGAGCATAAATCATTCAATTATTTTTCAAGGAAAATGTTTAAAAAAATTCTAAGACATTGATTCACCCCCCTCTTAGTGTCTTCTTCACTCCAACACATTAAAAGTTATAATTTTAAGATTTTAGACGTTGTTCTGAGTTTCTTTAGTTTTCTTAGTGCACCTCTATTGTTTCTCAATTCATTATTCTATTTTTTTGTTTCTTATCTTGAGTTGCATAGTTAGATTTACCTATCATTGCATTTGTTTCTATAGATTCTCCTCCTTATACTTCACTCAACAAAAAACACATATTAGCATGGTTAGTCAAATTGAGAAAACAAGAATGAGCATCCCTATGAAATATTCAAACACAGTTAATAATGCAAACCAAACAATAGAAGAAGAAAGAAACCAATGCAAACATGTAAAAAAGAATGTCCATACCTATCCCATAGTGGATTGGTGATACTTAGATATGGAAAGTATCCCTTTCCCAATCCCTTGATAAGCTTGATGATGCATGTGTGTTGAACAAAATGGCAAGAACCTAGCTATGATGGAGAAATTATATGCTAACTTGGATGATATTGTGAATAATATCCTTGCATGAAATTGTGGACGTTTTTGTGTATCAATACCAATAGAGAAGGCCTCTATTTATCATGAAGAAAGTTTGAAGAGTGAAGAATGGGGAGAATGTGGGAGTAGAATTTGGACCAATGGCATAATGCCACTTGTCAAAATGCTAATGAGTTGTATAAGAGAGGTGCTCACACATGTGTGAGTACATTTGGGTAGATGAAATGTGTAAGAGGAATGAATGCCAAGAGGTGGCTTGTGTAAGAAGACATGTAAGAGCCCTTAATGCAATGGTGGTTCAAAAAAGAGGACATGTAAGAGCCTTTAATGCCAAGGTGGAGGACAAAAGTCCTTTGGGAGGGAAAATTCAAGTGAGTTTAATATTCAAAGATATGCCATTTTTGAATGAAAATAGGGTAATTAGTAAATCAAATAAATTGATTTACATGTGAAACTTAACCAAGGTTGACTTACCCTAGGGTGAAGTTAAAAGCTAGAGGAATGGGGGAATTATTGTTAGGAGTTAATTAATCTAGGATTAATTAAGTGAGGTGAAATTAGTTGATTTATGATATTTGATTTAGATATTTGGATTCGTTTAAATCAAATGAGAGGATGTTGGATCATTAGGATTTTAATTAAATAAAATTGGTTTATTTAATTAAAGGAAGAACATCATGATTTTATTTTTTTTATTCAAGGGGTAAACACTTTTGACCGGAGCTATGAACCAGATACAACAATACCACCCCAACGGGGTTTGAACCTTGGTGGCAAGAACAACAATGCCACCAATAAACCATCACACCATGCCAATACTGACAAAGAACATCATGATTTCAATTAAATAAAATTGATTTATTTAATTAAAGGAAGAACATTAGGATTTTGATTAAATAAAATTGATTTATTTAATCTAATAAAGTGTATTATCTGATTAAGTAGGAAATTTTGATGAATTTAAGTAATTAAATAAATATTATTCAATTAATTGATTAGTGTGGAAGTGATTAAGGATGAAGTGATGTTAGTGAATCAAGTGCATGATGTTGATCAAGATATTTTGAGTGTCTTCATTTTTTCCTTCTTTGAAGCAATATACCTACTGCATTGGTTCAAAGAATAACCTTGTTGAGATCAAAGTTTGAATTATTTTTTATTTTTCTCGATGCCCCATTGTTGCCCTAATAGAAAGAAGTATGCTAGTAAACTACCCCCTCGAGAGATTAGGGAAAAATTCCAATTTGTAGGGTTGATCTCATGACAAAGAGATTCAAGATGGATGCATGAATGGTTATGATGATGATGTTTTCAGTATGGATGTATGGATGCAAATGTTTATGATGTGCAGATCATTTTAAGATGCTTAGAATAAAAAATCTATATTATGCAATGTATGTGAGATGTTTGATGTTTCCTATTATGTATGATATGAGTTATATATAGTATGTTAACATTTTGTGGATGCAAGATAAATGCATATATGGATTTTTTTGTTTCTGAACGTCATGATACCATGTTAGTGTTAGTATGTGAGATAGATAAAAGAAAGAGAAATCAACCCTTGACTTCAAGATTTATAGAAAACATGATGATTATGGTGATTTCTTATCAGAGATTGGGGGTAAAAAGAGCTTATTTACCTTATTTTTCATAACACACATAGATACAATGCATCAAGGTATAATGAACTAGGATGATGTTGTACCTAGTGTGATGGATTTTGACTTGACAATTAGATAGGAGTATCCCTGTTCACACCTGATATACAAAACCTTATTTAGGATGTAGTTCATATATTTCAAACATCTCAGACCAAAACATATAAAAGAATAACCTTCCAATGTGGTCAACAAGATACCCAAAACACTCTCCCTATACACCAAACAAAGTAAGAATGACCAAGGTTATATTGCAAGAATATCCAACAAGCACAATAGATAAAAAGATAATGATTAATGCCCCATTCCTTTCACTCTAATTTTTTTTATTAGAAATAATCGAGAGTTCATTGGAATGAGCATAATAAGATAAATCAACAAGACAAGGACCAAATAAACAAACAAGCTAATGTTCTTCATACCTTTAGCCAAGATTACACTGCATTGATGCTTGATGTTGATGACCATTTTAGGAAGGATACATCGTATGGAATGATGTTATTAGATGATTTATGTGACCAACTAGATGATGGGCTATTGATACCAAGAATTGACCAACATGTTTACCAGCTGACCTAGACTTAAGACCTTGACATTTGAGTTTTCACTTTCAAAATGTTGAATTTTTTTTCGATTCTTTTACCAAAGGTTTGGATGGAAATGATTTATTATGAGTGGATGCTTATTTCAGGTGATCGTGAAATGAGATGGATGATTTTTGGTTTTTTGAATGTTTTTTTGTATTTTTAAAATGAACATTTTGAGGCTATTTTTTGGGATTTTTGAGATGTTTTGATTTTAAATATTCTAATGTTTTGACATTTTCTGAGATTTTGACAAAGAACCTAATCTAAAGACCTATCCTAGGGGCCTTGGGGGGTAATCAAAGATTAGCCTTGCCTACGTTATGCATCTAGAGACCGCATAGTTTGACTAACACAAACTAATTTATTGATGAGATATGAACAAATGGATTTCTAGTTTATTTATGCTCTTCCTTATACTGCACTCAACAACAAACACATATTAGCATGATTAGTCAAATTGAGAAGAAAAGAAAAGCATCCCTATGAAATATTCAAACATGCTTTATAACAAAAACTAAACAACAAAAGAAGAAAGAAACCAATGCAAGCATGTAGAAAATCATGTTCATACCTATCCCATAGTGGATTGGTCCTACTTTGATGTGGAAAGTAGCCTTTTCCCAATCCCTTGATAAGCTTGACGATGGATGTGTGATGAACATAATGTCAAGAACCTAGCTATTATAGAGACATTCTGTGCTAACTTGGATGATATTGTGAATAATAACCTTGCATGAAATTATGGATGTTTTCGTGTATCAATACCAATAGAGAATGGGGAGAATGTGGGATTAAAATTTGGACCAATGACATGATGCCACTTTGCAACATGCTAATGAATCTTAGAGGAGAGGTGCTCACACATGTGTGAGCACATCTAGGTAGATGGAATGTGTAAGAGGAATGAATTCCAAGAGGTGGCTCAAAAAAGAGGACATGTAAGATCCTTTAATGCCAAGGTGGAGGATAAAAGTCCTTTGGGAGGGAAAAGTCAAGTGGGTGGAATATTCAAAGAATATTCCATTTTAAAATAAAAATAAGGTGATTATTAAATCAAATAAATTGATTTACATGTGCAACTTGACCAAGGTTGACTTACCCTAGGGTGGAGTTAAAAGCTAGAGGAATGGGGGATTAGCGTTAGGAGTTAATTAATCTAGGATTAATTAACTGAGGTGAAATTAGTGATTTATGACATTTGATTTAGATGTTTGGGTTCATTTAAATCAAATGAGAGGATGCTAGAACATTATGATTTTAATTAAATAAAATTAATTCATTTAATTAAAGGAAGAAAATAAGGATTTCAATTGAATAAAATTGATTTATTTAATTAAAGGAAGAACATTAGGATTTTGATTAAATAGAATTAATTTTTTTAATTAAAGGAAGAACATTAGTAATTTGATGAAGTAATCTGATAAAGTGTATTATCTGATTAAGGAGGAAATTTTGATGAATTTAATTAATTAAATAAATATTATTCAATTAATTAGTTAGTGTGAAAGTGATTAAGGAAGAATCGATGTTAATGAATCAAGTGCATGATGTTGATCAAGTTATTTTGAGTGGCTACATTTTCTTTCACTACCCTTGCTTGTTGGTGAAGCCCCTTTTATTCTTTAATCACACCTCTAGGACACCTTATTGCAGATCTATTTCCTTCATTTCCACAACTATATTGAGATATATAAGGTTTCCTTGAATGAAACTTGGAGGAAATTGATGGTTCTATCTCCCAAAAATAGAGTGATAATTTTTTATGCTTCAATTCCATAATTCAGAGTTTGAAGAAGTGGAGAAATTTTTCTTTCTTAAATGAATATTTTTTATACATTAATCATCAATCCTTACAATATTTTAACAACCAAGGTAAATTGAACCAGATACATATGAGGTCGATAGAGTTCATGGAAAGCTATACATTTATATTGAAACATCATAATGGAAATTTAAAATATGGTTGTGGATGCACTTAGTACAAGAATTTTTTTTTCATGGAAACAAATGTCTTAGTAATGATATTTGAAGAGTTGAATAATCTATATAAGGATGATCTATAATTTTTGGAAGCTTAGAAAGAATGAAGAGAAATATTAGTGATAGATAAAATCAAGTGGTTAGATTATTTCATTCAAGCTAAAATTTTATTCAAGGGAAACTGATTGTGCATTCATAGGAGTTCAATGCAGGAAAATTTGATCAAGGAGAAGCATAGTGGAGGATTAGAAAGAAATATTGGTATTGATAAGAAAAAGTATTTGGTGAATGAATTTTACTTTTGGCCTCAAATTTATATGCATGCCAAAGAATTTGTTAAATAATGTAGAATCTTTTGAGCTATGGAAGGGAAGTTGTTAGATTATTTGGTTGTAACAACCTCAAATAGTATTGCAGAGACCTTAGGAGGAAATCAACATAGAATTAATATTGGGATTATGAAAGCCACAAAGAGGATATGATTCAATATTTGTAGTAGTAAAATATTTTTCCAAGATGGCACATTTTATTCATTGTAAGACTTGACACATGATGTTGGATCTTGAATTTCTATAATAAATCCTCTAGTGGTTGCTCTTGAATTGCTTGATAATTCTCTTGATGTAAGTTCTCCAATAATTTTCCTAGTTAGATTTCAAATGATCCAATAACTAGGTATTTATATGTTATTATTCTAATTTCCAAAAAATTAAATCCTGACAATCAAATTTCAATATTTGAATTTCAAATTAAAATGTTGACACTAACATATTTGAATTTGGTCCCAAAATAGGAAAACATATAGGCCCATTATTCTCCTACGCCTATTTTCCAAAGTATAATAAATTGGGGTCAAAGTATCAAATGGGATCAAATTTTTTATGTTTACAAATTATCAATAAATGTTTAGAACAAGCTATGAAGTGCATAATTTAAGAAATTAAAAAATTACATAAATATAATAACATAAAGGGGAAAAAAATAGTGTGAAATTATCTTGGGTGACAATTTACGATGCTACAACAACAAAGTCCCTTATATAAATTCTCTAAAAATTTATATTAGAGGAATGCATATTTATTTGAGAAAAGTTTTCTTTCTTCACCATTTTGTAGAAAGCTAGCTTGAATATGATTTGATTTATTTATTGATTTCCTTTCATTCAAGGATGTGAAGATTCTAGATAATGATTATTCACAATAGCATTGCAGGATTAGTATTTAACACAGCCATATCATTTTAGGCACAAAATTGAAGTTTTTCATTATTTTATCAAGGAAATGTCAATTTTATTTTCTTTTGTGTAATTGTTTGAAATCACATGCTTTTGAAGGTTATTGAGCCCTCTTATATTTCATGAGAGGATGATCATTTCTTGCTTCTATGGGAGTTAGATATTTCTAGAGTATTTTATCTTCTAGAAGAAAATACCTTTTTCATTTCATTTGATCTACTTTCATTTCTTGTAGGTCTACCTAACTTCTAATCTAAGTTCACAACATATAATTTTCTATGTTCTTTTTTCTTTCTTTCTCTTTTAAGAATGGGGCCAATAACACATTTATTTCCACTCAAGGACTAGATCAAGGTTCAAACTTGAAATCCACATTGACCTCATGAGTATTTCTAGTAAATTCATACACCACAAAAATTATTTATAATGGTTGATCATCCTTTTATATCTCATTTCCTCTAGATTTTGAGCTTTCTGAATAATCATCTTTTTTTTTCAAATTATTCTTACATAATCGTGCTATCTAAGGGAGTTAAGGTCTTAGTATCTTTGGTAATTCCATTCACCCTTATAATATTTTCTAAGAAAGGATCAATCTTTGTACTAGGGGAAAGGGTTGGGGAATAAAAAATGGTTTATGATATCCTCCTTCAAAGGGTATCTTTATATATCATTTTTAATTTGATCTCATCCATCTGTAACTTCCAAATGCTACCCTCTAGAACCTATTTCTTAGCTTGGGAAGGTCTAAACAACTCTTTCTCCATCAATATTTTATCCTTTTGAACTTTTATTCCTATGTTTTTGATTGACCATTGACTTACCAAGTGTCCATGTTGCAAACATTTCTACCAATAAATCCTTGAATTTTCACAAATAATATTTTTGGTTCATTTTAAGAATTTGGATTAAAGAGTGATTAAATTTGAAAGGGTTATACTCACTTTTCTAATGACACAAACCCTCACAAAGACAAGGTTGTTTTTAATTTTTCCATAGTAAGGTACATCCCAAAAGTATTAGAAATGACCATGAATACCTGTTCATTCTAGAATTCAAGAGGTAGAAATCGAAGTCTAATCCAAATTTTAGAAATCACACAGAGTAAACCATAGGTAAAATTTGAGGTTCAAATTACATAGAGATAAGTTATTTATTCCCACAAACAAAAATCCATCGATAAGTACATTGCTTAGATATACGGAGGAAAGTAATGAGAAAAGCAAAAGACCATCAACCATAACATTGACCAGTACACTTCCTTTTATTTTACACACAAATTAAATATTTTTTTAACTATATCAATATAAGGTTGGGGGAATTAAAAAAAATTACCTATTAAAGGTTTCTCCATCCAAGAGATAATCTTTTCCACTAATGAGCTTGATAAATTGAGATTCAACCCCTCCTTAGAATGAATCACTTTGGTAGAACCACCTAAAATGATGCATCTATGGTTAAACAAGTTTCCTAGAGCCTTCCTTTTCCATTTAGCTTTACTCATCATTGAGAGGTCTGGTGAGACTCTCATTTGAGGAATCTTGATTGATGAAGAGGCCATGGAAGTTCCCCAATATCTTGGCTAAGGCATGGTGGTTCCTAGCTAATCACTAATTTAAAATTTTATTATTGTGTACTTTTTCTCCCTTTGCACTCTTTTATGAAAGTGTTAATATGGTAGTAAGTCCTAATAGATAGTAGTGTGTACTAAATATAAAATATTTGGATAGGACATAAATTTTTCCTTAATTATATATACAAACATATTGTATCACCTGGACATAGAATCTCTTATTAGTGCATCATATTTTTATTTTTTAAATGTTTAATATTTTTTGTTGAGAATATAATAACATATTTTTGTTCTAATGACCTAATTTTAGTAAGAAAATGGCTATATATATTTTTAAAATACACTTATAGATCTATAAGACAGTATATTTTTATACTTATAGATGTAAAAGAGGTAATTTTTAAAATTTAAAAAACAATAATTTGTATAAGTAAGAGTTTTTAGAGCTTAAAATTTTCAAGCAATCTTATCTTATACCCATAAAGTGACACTACATATGTATTTAGTTGACACTTTCTATTAGAATATTTGTCACCTAGATCTTGTTTATGTAGAATAAACCTAGTTAGAACATAAGCTTGATTGAAATTAAATTTAAGTTGAAAAAAAAAAAATTTATTCTAATAAGTTGGCTTGAATTGGGAAATGAATTTTAATTTCATTCAACTAATGCTTCCTTGGCTTCACTTTGGAGTGAGATTCATATCTACCTTTTGTTCTTATATACTAGGTAGATGTAGTGGCCAGTTACCCACACATTTTAATGTGATCTACCACATCATATATAGACACTCTTGCAAAAGTATTTATGGAGGTGGCCTTCTATCTCATTTAGTTGATCAACGTTCTTGAAAATATTGATCCTTTTTGGTTTACCCATCTATCATTAACTATTAGATTGTTTCTTCTCTTGATATCTATGAATTATTTGAGTAGTGCATTTTTGTCACTCATTTATATTTGTGTCTTTTTTATCCTAATTTTTATCTTTAACATATTTTAGGTTCTTTAATTTTAGTAGTATAGTTTTCATTTGGAAATTGTTATGGCTTCTTCATTCTTTAATGGAGTTTTGAATGTTTATCTTCATATATCTCATCTTTTAGGGATAGCTTTTTGGGGTGATTCTTAGTCATTTTCATGTTTTATCTTTTGGAAAGGAGATTTTTCCTATGTGTTTTCTCCTTTCCTTCAATTGTAAGAGAACTTTGTGCATGAGTACTTCATCATTTCTTGTTTTTGGGACCTATGTTTTTAATATTTTTTGGATCTGTATCTAAATTACAACTTTACTTTAAATATAAAATAATTTAATGATCCATTAGTCAATATTAATTTTACAAATTTTCCATCCTTAAAAAAATAAAAAATCTTATCTTTAAAAAATATCTTTAACTCTTAAAACCATTTGATAGTTAAAAAAACATTAATAACATTAAAAAACATTAAAAATATTTGATATATAAAGAGGCTTTACATCGTACAACGAGCTCACTTCTTCGAATGGTGTTCGTACTGTAATGATGTATCATGGACAGGTCTGGAATTTTTTTTTAAATAACTAGCCAGGCGAAACCCTCTTTCTCGCTTCAAAACGCCAAAATTAGTAGAAGCCAAAAATAATGCTTTTATGGATCCATATTTAGATGGTCTGCAATTAACTCGGGAAGAAAGAAAAGATGCGCACAGCGGAGGAGGAGGAGACACAGAGAACGTTACAGAAAACAGTCTATTCTAAGTAACTCAGCAGAGGGTGGAGTAATTAACATGCAGATTTTAACGCCTTCGTCGAGGCTCTGGTCGGGCATAGAAGAAGGCCGCAGCTACTGGCAATCCCTTTCCATTACTCTCTGCAAACTTCCTTGTGTTAAACTGGATACGCGAACGAGGAGCTTCTATTATTCCCCTCTTCCTTTGCTCAGAAAGCACGAATATAAATCTCTGAATTCCAAATATTGGCCAAGGGCTGTCATAGCTAGCCAGTTCTCGACTTGTACGGAGAAAAAGAATTTTCATTGCATTGATATTTAGTTTTTTTTAATTGATTGTGTAAATATTTTAAATGGATCCTTATTATGTGAGCTAGAGAAGAGAAAATAGATATAGATCCTAAATATTAATGAAAATATATATATGCGGTAAAACCCATAAATTCTAAGAAACTGAATATTATAGACTGTAGAAATTTAACTATATAGATTTAGGAAATTCAATATTACAAACTAAAAATTTAATCATATAAAGTTGCTGGAATTCAAAAACTTGAAGTACGAAACGGTCTCCTTGCGTACCAAAAGAGCTGGATTTCGCTCCTGGAATGTCCATCACTATCCTTCACAAGTTAAATGCAAAGATATAAATTTATATTGAGCATGTTTATATTAAATTTCTGAAAACTTTTAAATAAATGCATGAAAAAATTTACTTAATTTACTGATTAATAAAGTCCCAGAACTATAACTATAACCAGGACCCACAATAAAATAAATGAACAAAATGTTTTCTCCTAGTTTGACGACAATTAAAACCAAAAACACCCACAAAAACAATTAAAACCATTCACGAGGGTATTTATGAGAATATACAATGGCAGCTGTGGGCTCTATAAATGAAAAGCATATCATTATTACCAACGTGTATAATTTGGCAGGATTGCCCTCAACAGCAACTTGAGGCGGCGATGAGACAGCAGACGGCCTCAGTTCGCACCCATTATCGACTTCCGTATTTGAGTTGTACACAACGCTCATTTTCACTGTTGGAGTGAAGATGTCAACAACATTGCAAATGTCTGCTAGTCTCATCGATCTCGACGTCATTCTCACAGAACTTTTTCTACAACACAAGATTTCTAGATTCAAATAAAAGTAAGCTAATTGTGGTGTGGTGGATGAGCATGAATCAACCACATAAACACAAATATATAATCTGTTCAATGCATGTTGCCGCACCTCATTCCATTACTTTGATTCAAATGACATAGTGTCTCATTATATAGAGGACCTAAGAAGTTTCATAGGAAACTCTAGAATATACTCTCCCTCTTAATTTCAATCACACATGCTTCAACATTTATCATTCACAATTTTATCTTTTAAGTGTTAGGATTTTCATCCAAGATCATGAGAGAAAAAACATTTTACTTCCACAACTTGCACACAATGATCAGTCTAATTCACATTAGAATTGGAGGTTGGTTACAATATGAGTTTGCCTAAATAGACAAGGAGAGAAAGTAGTCATGTCAATTACAATGAGTGACTAATCCTTCACATATGGAACACTTCTTAACTCACACGACATGTGTCGTGTTTAGTGGCAAGTGATCATGCAAGAGGTGTGGAGGTGTCTCTCAAAGTGAGAACACTTGTCTTAACCACATGAGTTGAGATAAACCTCTAAAAGTCATCTATGTGAGCATAAGTATAGTGTAAATAAGAATCAACTAAATAGGCAAAGAGCTAGCTAGTTTTGTTGTACCTCTTTTCACACGAACACCACCTCTTAAGTGATACTGAGGGAGTAAGAACACTAAAAAGATGAATCCCAATAATAAAGCCTGATGAAGTACTCATTTACAATGCAATCTTTGAAAAATGTAGAAAAGGAGAAAACCCAGTGGGAACAAAACTCCTCTCCAAAAAGGAGATTTAGAAGAATCTAAGACCTTCTAAAATATGCTCCTTGATGATAGAAGCATGATGATGAAGAACTTCTAAAGCGTGTCGAAGTTATAAATTTTGTGAATGATGAACTAATGCTTTCTATAATCAATGAATCTTTACGATATATGAATCAAAATGTGACATAAAAAACACAACATGAGTGAACTGGTGAACACTACTCAACCAATGTGCATAAATTTCATCAAACTCTCTAGAGTTGATAATACAAGTAGTACTATGATGAGGGGTACTAGAATCTCAAACTCTAATCCATTAAAATAATCCTTCATTTGAGAGATCATGGTACAAGGTTCATGAAGCCTTCCAAAAAGAATATTCTTTCACTACTTCATTGAAAGAAACATTAGCATAGATTCTTCCACTACTTCATTGAAAAAAGCATTAGAATAAGACAACATAGTCCCCCCTTAATAGTCAAAGAATATAAGAAGACAAACTAAGATTGAGAGTGTGTAAGGAGTGTAGAGATGTAGAAGGTGTGCTCCAAGACACACTACTTCATTGAAAGAAACATTAGCATAGA
>VDFB02068557.1:0-43012 GCA_007258455.2 Sequoia sempervirens
CACCTCATGGCTAAATCCTAAATTTAAGTCCTAACAGACATAGTATAAGACCTTTAGGCATTATATGCTCCAAAATAATCAATTCTTGGCCTTAGGTGATGTCATTGAGGGAGAGTGTGCATGCCAATGAACCACCTAGTGGTTAAGTCCTAAATGTAAGCCATTTAGGCATAAGCAAGTCCTAATAGGCATAACATAAGACCTATAGGTATTAGTAAGTCATTTGGGCATATTTAAGTCCTACAAGCATATTGCAAAATTATCTCTATAAATCTTCCACTTGTAAAAGAATTGTATTATGTAAGTCCTATGGGCACTATGTAATGAACATGGGGTGAGGCTAATTTGAGGAGACTCAAGCTACAATACCTTTTTTATAAGACCTCATAGAATCTTTTAAAACACTAGGATTATAAATTGGGACAAGATGACTTTCATATAGTTCAAAACATATGCTCTTCATTTTGACATATTTTTGTGTCCCTATTTATCACTGGAAAACCTACATTCTTGGGATACTTCATTTTTTTTTATGGAAATTGACATGTGATGCCCCACTATTAACATCAAGGGGGAGTGTTAAAACATAATTTTATTAGGGGTCATAATGCCCTTATATAAAAAAAATGTTATTCTTATATTATATGCTTTATTAAGCATATCCCATTTAAAATAAATCTAATAACTATTAGATTATTAAGTATTTATGAATGGTGGTTATCGAATAGCTATGACTAATACCCCTTTAGGTATTCTAGGACCCTTTCTCCCATATTTAATGAGTTCCCTCTTATTTTAGAGTGTGTGAATTTAGATATTTGTAGTGAATTATATCACTATGCAAATGAGGTATTATTGACCATGTAGATGTAGAGTGTCCCTAAGTTTTGTCTATTTTTTTGTAAGTGGTTTAATAAAATGATGCTTTATGAGGTTTTTAATTTGAAAAGGTTTTCCCCATGTATATCTTATGTAATGTGTAAAATCTATGCTTTTATGAATCTCATTTTATTTATTTTATATTTTTATTTATAATGATTTGTATCCTAATATCCTAATTTCTAACAAATTTTTGTTACGATGTAAGGCTCTACAAATCAGTAAGTAATTGAAGGGGTGAATCTAGCAATATAAATGTTCCTTGGATAGAGGAGGTGGTGAATAACATCCAAGCTCTACATGGAAGAAAAGAGTGTTAGGTGTAGTTTAGTTCTATGTGTCTCATTTTTATACATATTTTTGTCTTGTAGGTTGCTCTACAACTATATGGGTGTTACATGTAGGTAGTTTTGGATCCTAATAGTCAATGATAGTGAATATTTATTTAAAAAGAATGAGATATAATTATTTAGTGGTTTATATCTCTAAGGAGCTATTATATTAATTTATAATGATTTGTATCCTAATATCCTAGTTTCTAACAAAATTTTGTTCCATTGTAAGGCTCTACAAATTAGTAAGTAATTGAAGGGGTGAGTCTAGCAATAGAAATGTTCCTTGCATGGAGGAGGTGGTGAATAACATCCAAGCTCTACATGGAAGAAAAGAGTGTTAGGTGTAGTTTAGTTTTGTGTCTCATTTTTATACATATTTTTGTCTTCTAGGTTGCTCTACAACTATATGGGTGTTACACATAGGTAGTTTTGGACCCTAATAGTCAATGATAGTGACAATATATTTAACAAGGATGAGATATAAGTATTTAGTGGTTTATATATCTAGGGAGTTATTATATTAATTTATAATGATTTGTATCCTAATATCCTAATTTTTAACAAAATTTTGTTATGACGTAAGGCTCTACAAATCAGTAAGTAATTGAAGGGGTGAGTCTAGCAATATAAATGTTCCTTGGATAGAGGAGGTGGTGAATAACATCCAAGCTCTACATGGAAGAAAAGAGTGTTAGGTATAGTTTAGTGCTTCGTGTCTCATTTTTATACATATTTTTGTCTTCTAGGTTGCTCTACGACTATATGGGTGTTATACGTAGGTAGTTTTGGATCCTAATAGTCAATGATAGTGACAATATATTTAACAAGGATGAGATATAAGTATTTAGTGGTTTATATCTGTAGGGAGCTATTATATTAATTTATAATGATTTGTATCCTAATATCCCTGAATTTTTAACAAAAATTTTATCATGTGCGCCCCTACAACCAAAGTGTAAGTAAATTGAAGGGTGAGTCTAGCAATATAAATTTTCCTTGACTCGACCAGGTGGAAATAACATCCAAGCCTACGGGAAGAAAGAAAGTTAGTGGTTTAGCTTTGTGTCTCAGCCTTTTATGGCTACATTTTGTCTCTAGGTTGCTCTACCGCCTATATGGGTGTTATAATGTGAGGTGAAGCTGGGACCTAATAGTCACCGATGGTGATGCAGTGATATTTAAAAGCGGCTGAGATATATGGTTGCGTGGTTTGCATTCAGTAGGAGCTATTATATTAATTTATAATGATTTGTATCCTAATATCCTAATTTCTAACAAAATTTTGTTACGATGTAAGGCTCTACAAATTAGTAAGTAATTGAAGGGGTGAGTCTAGCAATAGAAATGTTCCTTGGATGGAGGAGGTGGTGAATAACATCCAAGCTCTACATGGAAGAAAAGAGTGTTAGGTGTAGTTTAGTTTTGTGTGTCTCATTTTTATGCATATTTTTGTCTTCTAGGTTGCTCTACAACTATACGGGTGTTACACATAGGTAGTTTTGGATCCTAATAGTCAATGATAGTGACAATATATTTAACAAGGATGAGATATAAGTATTTAGTTGTTTATATCTCTAGGGAGTTATTATATTAATTTATAATGATTTGTATCCTAGTTTCTAACAAAATTTTGTTACGATGTAAGGCTCTACAAATCAATAAGTAATTGAAGGGGTGAGTCTAGCAATATAAATGTTCCTTGGACTGAGGAGGTGGTGAATAACATCCAAGCTCTACATGGAAGAAAAGAGTGTTAGGTGTAGTTTAGTGCTTTGTGTCTCATTTTTATACATATTTTTGTCTTCTAGGTTGCTCTATGACTATATGGGTGTTATACGCAGGTAGTTTTGGATCCTAATAGTCAATGATAGTGACAATATATTTAACAAGGATGAGATATAAGTATATAGTCTTTTATATCTCTAGGGAGCTATTACATTAATTTATAATGATTTGTATCCTAATATCCTAATTTCTAACAAAATTTTGTTACGATGTAAGGCTCTACAAATTAGTACGTAATTGAAGGAGTGAGTCTAGCAATATAAATGTTCCTTGGACGGAGGAGGTGGTGAATAACATCTAAGCTCTACATGGAAGAAAAGAGTGTTAGGTGTAGTTTAGTGCTTTGTGTCTCATTTTTATACATATTTTTGTCTTCTAGGTTGCTCTACGACTATATGGGTGTCATATGTAGGTAGTTTTGGATCCTAATAGTCAATGATAGTGATAATATATTTAACAAGGATGAGATATAAGTATTTAGTGGTTTATATCTCTAGGGAGCTATTATATTACATAATAGTTTAATTGTTGATGTATAGTTATGAAATACTTCTCTTCCATGGATGTTATAAATGTTCCTTGAATGGAGGAGGTGGTGAATATCATCCAAATTAGTAAGTAATTGAAGGGGTGAGTCTAGTAATATAAATGCTCCTTGGATGGAGGAGGTGGTGAATACAATCCAAGCTCTACGTGGAGGCAAAGATTGTTAGGTGTAGTTTAGTGCTTTGTGTCTCATTTTTATACATAGTTTTATCTCCTAGGTTGCTCTACGACTATATGGGTGTTATATGTAGAGGGTTGTTTGGATACTAATAGTCAATGCTAGTGACAATATATTTAACAAGGATGAGATATAAGTAGTTAGTGATTTATATCTGTAGGGAGCTATTATATTTTAATAGTTTATTTGTTGATGTATAGTTATAAAATATATTTAACAAGGATGAGATATAAGTAGTTAGGTTGCTCTATGACCATATGGGTGTTATATGTAGAGGGTAGTTTGGATCCTAATAGTCAATTCTTGTGAAAATATATTTAACAAGGATGAGATATAAGTAGTTAGTGATTTATATATGTAGGGAGCTATTATATTTTAATAGTTAATTTGTTGACGTATAGTTATGAAATATTTCTCTTTCATGGGTGGGGGCCTTCATAGAAATCCCATTATTATATCTAGAAACACATTCTTTATCCATAAATAGAAATTGGACACTCTCACATCAGCCAAACTATTTATTATCATATTGCTCTCCAAAGGAATGATTGAACTTAATCTCTTGAAAACAATGTTTTTTAGTTTCCACTCTTTTAGGTTTTATTTAATGCATCGATTGAAACTAACTTGAGAATTGTCTTCAACCTCTAAAGGCTAACAATTAGAAACTTGATTAATATCAAATCCTCAAGAAGCATTAATGCCTCTACTTCATTATTTATTTTTTCTTCATGGAAGAAAGAACCTCCTTTAATAATAGAGCTTGAATGGGTATGTAACACCACCATTACACCAGTTAGACTAGATTTCCTTTCATCGCCCATTAAAATTGAGCTTTAAAACCTATCCCTTAGGAGGTTTCCAATTGCACTTTGGATTATTTTGCTTTCTTTCAATTACCCCATTAATAAGGATCTTTTTATGTTTATTGTAATTGTAGAAAAATAAAAACAAAGATGTGTCATTTTGCTTTCTTGAATTAAATTGGTTGTTATCTACTTAGGTATGCATCATCATCATATATTTGAAGTACAGATGAATCTAAGGTTTGGGTTGGGTCAATCCATGATCCACACCACATACTTATTTCCCTTAAAGATGAAATTTGTACACATTTGGCATAATTTCCTTTTAGAATTTGGAAAGAAATTCTATTGTTATTAGGGAAAATAAATATTCAAAAATGGAAATGTCAAAACAACATTCTTAGGAAAACTTAGTTGTTCTATGAGGATCTACTATTTCAGTTGTTATAGAAAACCTCTACATATTTCCCAAAGGAAAATTCCTTCATTGTACTTTCCCAATTTTAGGCACTAGGATTAAGGAGTGGAGAATATCATATAATGGATGGGATCCACATGAATTGACCACTCCAAGATGATGTGCTATACTTGAGAATGTGATCCATTGGGATTTATGGAAGCAAAGATACCTTTGCGATTGCATTTATTATTCAAGGAGCAATTGATTCCACCCATGTGATATCCATCTCTAAAGTCATTTTTCTATTAGGGTATAGTTCCACTCTCATAGGGGCATTCAAGCCAAAGGAGTATATGGGGAGAAGTGATAGTTTGATAGCAGTGGAGAATGAAAAAAGAGTAATATTCACATGGATTGTATTGTAAGAAGTGGTATCCCTACTAGTTGGATTGGAAGGCAACAATATCCCTATTGATTGAGTTGTAAGGTAGCAATATCCCTATTCGTTGATGGGGAGAAGTGATAGTTTAATAGCAGTGGAGAATGAAAAAAGAGTAATATCCACATGGATTGTATTGTAAGAAGTGGTATCCCTACTAGTTGAATTGGAAGGCAACAATATCCCTATCAATCGAGTTGTAAGGTAACAATATCCCTATTTGTTGAATGATCATGAATGCAACAAAACCTTGAACAAAATAATCTAAAACATTCAACTATTCACTAGATGCAAAATCCTCCTCTCATTTCTCTTGTAATTGAATAACTCAAGATTTATCAAGCATAGATTGATCTCAATAGTGGTCTACAACAATTGAAATTTGTATCCAACCCGATTCCATCCATTATAAACCAAATAAGTGCCCAAAATGAGTAGGTTGATATTACAAGAGGTCACCAAATTTTAGGGGTATTTGTCAAGCCTAGGTGATCTTCTCCACCTAGTTTGCCTCTTGAGCTTAATCAATCACATGTCTTGTTCCAAAGGCACCCACCACATCACCCAAGTCAACTAATTCCTATTAATCATCCACATGGCCCTCCCTTGGATCTTTTACTATCTCATCCCCATCAACCATATCCAACTCAACATTAAATCCTAGTACATCATCCACTTGGCAACTTGACTCAACATAACCCTAACAAGTCTTGTGTGTTGATTTTCCATGGACACAAATTTGAGGATATTAATGTTCCCATCCCCATAGTTTTAAGAACAAAACTATGTAGACAACTTGTAATTGATGTTGATCCACTTTTAATTAGTTTGATGGATCTCTAAGCCTTGTTTGAAACCATCAATTTTGACACTCGTATATACAATGTTGATAAAAGAAGTGGAGCCTATGTTAACAACAATAGATTTATATTTGAGGATATTAATGTTCTCATCCCTATAATTTTAAGAACAAAACTATGTAGACAAATTGTAATTGATGTTGATCCACTTTTAATTAGTTTGATGGATCTCTAAGCCTTGTTTCAAACCATCAAGTTTGACACTTGTATATAGGATGTTGATAAAAGAAGTGGAGCCTATGTTAACAACAATAAATTTAGATATTTCAAAAGGGTTACCTGCGGAGATCTTACTTAATTCTTCTAAAGGCTCTTGGATCCAATCTTTGGATTATGAAGGAATTCCTTTCCGGTGTAGGAGATGCTTCAAAATCGGACACGCTGCTGCACATTGTGGTTTTGAAAAAAATACTAAGTCATCTACTTGGTGGATAGGGGCTTCTCAACAACATTATACTGTTGAGAAGATTGCTGATCAAAATAAGAGTTTTTCTGCGGTGGTTGCTTCGGAACCACAGGACCTTGGAACCCCCCCTCCGGTCGTCTCTTCTGGTGAGGTTGTTATGACAACCCCTATTGCGCCTTTGGCTGCCCCTCCAGATGATAGAGCCTTGGCTGGTCATCCCGGCAGCTTCTCTGATAAGTCTCAATCTTCACAAAGTAGTCATGAGGACAATCCTAAGTGCTTGGTTGCTGGCTTTTCTCCTCATGAAAATATAAAGACGGGGTGGCTTAGTTTGGCCTCGCAGGTGGAAGAAGGATGGATTACTGTCAAGGGTAAAAAAGATAAATCTTTACGGCCTTCTTTCGATATGACTCTTCGCTCCCACAAGAAAAGTGCTAATTGTAACTCTTGATGGTTCTTGTTTGGGTGCTGGTCTTTTGGTGGCTGCAGGCTGTCCTTTCTGCAGCCTGGCTTTTCTATTGTAAAGGGTTACGGATCCCTTCAAAATCTGTTTTTCCTATTTTCAAAAACAATAGATTTAAATTACTTTGATTGATTTTCATGCCTTGTATGTGACCCTTGTTTTGACAATAAATTCCTTAATCATGTGTGCATTGATAGCATTCTTCAAACATTAGCCTTTCACAAGTGAACTAAATATATCTTGTGTTCACAAAACCCACAAACATCAATAACAAAAACACAAAATCAATTGCTCTAATCGATAAGAGGATTTTTTAGTTGTAGAATCAATTCCAAGATGTAAATTTAAGTTTATCCAACTTGAGGGAAAATAAGTTTTCAAGCAACCAATCCGCCATTATGTTACTATAATCAAAATTGAAACTAATTGAAACTAGCATTTATTTCATATATATCATTGGTGTGCTTGTTAGGATTGAACTACCAGATTACACATTGCATGCATGGAATGGGTGAATTGCTTCTTGTAGGCACATGCAGATTATGTAATATTTAAATAGTTGTTTCAGTTAATCTAACCCTCTCCGCTATGATTTCTCCTACCCCAAGCAAGACCATCTCATGCATATCGACTTGCATAGCTTTGTTCTCCTTGATCCATCCAACGAAAAGAACGAGACCACCACCGTGGTTGTTTAGAATTGGTAAAACTTAATGGCCCACCTTTTCTTGGGACCTCTTGATGTCCCTAGCCGAATATTAATTGAAACAATGAAAAACTTGGGACCTCTTGATTTCCCTAGCAGAATATTAATTGAAATATTTGATTGTTTACCTATAAATCTTTATGCCATCTATAATCCTCCCACCACCGTGGTTCTTTAGAATTAACTGCTTATATCTAATTAGCACTATTTTCGATCACCCTACTCCACACCGATCTTTTTCTCAAATGGGTTAAATCACATCCTCTTCCAACCTACTCACCACTTATTCCTTGAATATTCCCACTTCCCTTTATTATAAATCACAATGATCATTTTTCATTCCTTTTCCAACCTACTCACCACTTATTCCTTGAATATTCCCACTTCCCATTATTATAAATCACAATGATCATTTCTCATTCTTTATTTTTTCTACTCCTTAACTTCCTTCTTTTCATTTCTCTATCCCAAGCCCCTTTTTCCCACCATATCCTAACTACCCAATGATGGAAGCAGTAAAGCATATACGGGGTCTCTACCAACATTTAATTAACATTGTTATCCTTTAAAGAGACCTTCAATTGTGTCCCTTTCCAAGTGTTAAATTATTTTGGTCGGAATGAGATGCAAGTTTCACCTACAGTTCTTGCGATAAGTACATCCACGTACTAGTACCAGCAATTCCAACATTCCCAAAGGCGTGCCTAGCTCTAATTTAATTGGGGCCAAATCTGCAATCTTTCCTTGTTCGCTGGATCTGTAAATTAATGATCCACCATACTAATCGATTCATGTAATTTGAATTGGTGAAGTCTACGAAGATTAAACCATGCATCCTGTGTTGGAATCTTAGTCTTAGAAGCTTAATCCCTAAAGTTCATTTACAAAAGACTTCTGGCATACAACGAAAATTTTGATTTAAACATTTACTAGAGTTTGACCTTTATTACGAACATTGTCAATCTATTACATGATGAGCTCTTTGCGCATTAGCTATAATAAAAGAAAATAATAGACTTCTGGCTTTCAGGCAATCTGTGCTGGTATAGGACAATTAAAGTGTGCCTCATCATATTCATCCTCATGACAAACACTACTCTCTAACTCTCATTCCAAGAAATCTGGGAGATTTTTCCCAATTAGAAAAGAATAGTTATTACAAAATCAAATTTTCTATGTATTCCAGAAATGAAGTATAACTTTGTGAAAATGCTCTAGCTAGATGTTGATAACTTGATATCTTCAAATGAATTACACAAAGCCTTCCAATCTGATGCAGCTTTAGAGGCTAGTGACAACCTTGCAGAACCAACAAAATTTGGCTTCACTATGGGTATCTTTTAATTTATCAGTTAACTGATCATTAAATTCCATGGACAAATGAATAGAACAGATCATGGGCAAAACTAAAATGAATAGAGATGATGCTCCACTCCAATTGTTGATATATATTGGCATATATATGGAAAATCAACTCTACTCATTGATATTGCACTGTTGTAGATAAGGATGATCAAATTTAACGTATCTGGTCCAGTAAGGCCTAAATTTGAGCATCGCTATCTCCAACCAAGGCTTCATGTTTCCATTATAGTGAACAACAGCTGCATTTTCAATGTCAGATATCTCTACAGTAGGATTGTACCCTAGGCCTAATACGTGCCAATTACTACTCAGAGGATGGGTCAAGTTGTAAAATGTGATCAAACCAGGAGGTAGTGTTCCAAGCTTCCATAACACCCGGTCTTCATTCTGTATCAACCAAGAGAAACAAATCAGAACTAGGCATGGAAAATGAGAAAGGTCCTTAAGAAACAACTTCAAAAGTAAACGTACACAACAGTGAAAAGGCATATCAAATATCAGAGTGATAGCACTAACCATGTCCTGCCACTTGTGGTAAATTCCAGTTATGTCACGTTTCTTCCATTCTTTTAAGTCAAAGACATTCATCCCATATGCCCAACCACAAGCATTAGGATCAAAGTTCCGGGCTATGTGGGGATTTGAAAAATTCAAATATTTGTCATAGCGATGGAAACTCTCACCACAGGTTTCAACAGCCCCATTTACCTTTCCTCGCAGATCAACAGACCAGAGTGGAGCCAAATCCTTCTGCACAACAATGTCATCATCCAAGAAGAGGATTTTATCAAGCTTTGGATAAACTTGTGGTAAATAGAATCGAAGATGGTTGAGCATAGAGAGGTATTTTGGATTTCGGTACTTCAAATTGGAAAATCCTGCTGAAAGAGTAGTTGGATTTTCTGCCTTAAAGTAGTATTCTTTCATTGCTGCAGATTCAAGCTGCCTAAGAACTGGACAATAAGAAGAATTAAGCCATTTGAAATCATCAATATTTTCAACATGTATTGCAGCTTTGCCTGGGGGGTTATTCAAAAACCACATCTTCATAGCCCCAAAATTCAATCTATCTGTAACTAGATGAAATACATGTTTTTCAGGCTCCTGACAACAAGGAATATGTAGGATCAGTGTCAATAATTGTAGGATTCCCAAGTTCAAACACAAAGGATATCAATAGGCTAGCATTATTACCTTTGCATTCAGTGTTGTTGAATTAACCACCACAGATACAGCTAGCACATTGTCAGAGAATAATGCATAATGATAGAGGTTACGGTCTTCCAGCTTGTCTTGGTTTGGAAACTCTCGCTCTTCAAGTGGAAGCAAGTAGTAGTCAATTGTCAATCGCATTGACAAACAGTTCACACCTTTTGGAATAGTTTTTGCTGCAAGTTGACTTAAGAATGTACTCTGCTTTTTCAATGTTCTTACTTGTTCATCTGCAGACTGAAGCATGGCTCGCAGCTTTTTGGTTACAGTAGCACAATCATATAATTTTTCTCTGGCTCTAGAAAGGACCTGACCCATTGCCTTGATTTTTTCAGGTGCACTGAAAAAGTGTGTTATTTATTAAACACTAATAAATATCTAGATCTCAATTCCCCAAAAGGTAGATAATCCTGCATAATAAAATCAAACTCAATGGCAAATATGTTTCTACTGTTGTAAACCTGAAATCTATTTTTACCTGTGATGCAGTTCTGAATCTAAACGTGCTTCACCCAGTGCACGTTGGCTTTCCTTACTTCGCTTCATCAACTCATCATAAATAGCAGGGCTATTCCTAGACCGTGCAATGCTTGCATATACCCGAGCCATAAGAATTTGATCTCTAATCAATTTAATTGTGGAATCTAAATTGTCATTCTCATACTCACGTCTCCAAATGCTGTATTTTCCCAGATATGCTGAATCCACTGCTTTAGATCTTATAATAGCTGAGTTTTCAAGGTTAATTGTTTCTTCTTCATCCTGACGAATGAGCTCATTCACTCTTTTTTCTCTTCTTAGCTGTCGCAGTTTCTGCACACAAAGAACTTCCAGTAATTAAAATAAAGGGACATGCATCCAAAACAGAATCCAATGTGGACAAGTTTGAAAAGATTTATTAAAAAACAATCCCACAACAAAAATGTAAGTGCAAACCAAAGCGGCTGAGCAATTTAGATTTTCACTTTCGAAAGAGAACTACCAAGGTCAAAATCTTGGACAAACAATGTTTAATATTTTAATATGTAAGTCACATCTTGCATGGAAACTATATAACAGAAAAAGGGCAGAATAATATTATTTACCCGCCGTTGAAGCTTTCCTGGACTGTCTCCAATTGAATAGTCTGCATTAACCATTATTCTTGATTAAGCCTAACTTGATGTAAAATAAAGAAGCAACTGACAACAATATGGAACCCACCATAGAGTCAACCAATACAATAAGTAACTTCAAAATGTTATATCGAACTTACTACCAATAACATTAGCCAATGATTCATCGTTTAGTGTATTTTCCTGCTCTAGTGAGTTCTGTATAACACCCTCTGGATTTTGTTCCACTTCCTTCTTAGAGTAGACACCACTTTGTCCAGAGATGGTATCTTGCTCATCATTATCAGTTCTTTGTCTCTGCTATTGGTAAATGGTCAGATACAAATATTGTCCCTGTTGGCATCAATCCTGACCCTTCACATTATGCTAACTATTCCCAAATGATCAAAAGTGCAGTTGTTCGAGGTAATAGTAAAAGAGATCACATTACAATCTTCAACACTCAAATACCTGAAAAGATTCCATCTCCCCAATGTTTATTAGATCAGTTGGCTTCTCCCACACCCATGAAGAAGACAAATCTTTTGGGCTAACACGATTTAGGTTCAATGGTCCAGAGTCATCATCTGTATGTGCTTTAATGACCTCAATCACCTGTTCAACAAATAGAATTTCAGTGTATGACCTTACCTAGGGTTACAACTACAAATAACAAGATAAAATTTGTATACTCGCCTCATTGGGAAAGAGATCTTCTATCTCTTCTGTGACAGTCAGCTTCCTCCAGTCTCCGGTCTGTCTCCAAATATTTTAAATACAGACCATTAGGATTAACCCCATTGGTTAAGTCATTAACAAATTTCTGACCAACATTCTCTATTTCTTCTCTCATTATGGAAAGTACTTTTTGCAACAAGACAAAAATTATACAAGAAATTTTGTGAATATATTTGAGATGTAGGTAGGCTTTCTTCTCTCATTATAGAAAGTACTTTTTGCAACAAGAAAAAAATTATACAAGAAATTTTGTGAATATATTTGAGGTCTAGGTAGGCTTGTTAAAGAAGGAATCCAAGAGGAATGGTACAAGTAACCTTGTATACTAGAAAACAAAATCCAGTAACTATTCAAATATATTTATTATTTTATTTTTCAATTCTGGCATCTTACCAGCCCGAAATGATGAACATGGAAGCTAATAACTAAAAGGTGTGAAAACTACCAACTAGCACACTCTTGCTAGTAACTTGTTTACTTGAATCTAGAGTTTTAACATGATGCTCCCCATCAGGTTATGGTCAAGTGCTTGGGACAAGGCATAATCATGCAAAAAACCCAAATTTAACCCTGGTGGTCACAGGAGAACCAGTATCTGTACATTTGGGAAGTTTTACTAGCCCATTGGGCAAGGTGACTGGTAGGTGATTTGTCCCCACTAATGGAAAGTACTTCCAAAAGAGTTGTATAGCAAGGAGAACACAGTACTGCAATCTCCAGGTCCCATAAAGTTCTAAGCTCAATGCCAAAGGAGGCAGAGACAATTAAGGACTTTTCAGGATAACTTAAGGGCTATTCATGGCTAATTTTTAGCAAGCTTATAAATCACAGTACCCAATTCACTCAAACTATGACTTCTAAATCCAAGAGCTCCCAAATAAAAACATGCAATGTTGCAAAAATTAAATATTATAACCATTTCAAAGTACAGTTTTGTACAAAACATCAACATACCTGGAGCTGTTTCTGAAGAAAATTCTTGTTACCTGTTGAAGGAACAAACAGAACAATATTGTGATAATTGCAGACTGGAAGAAAATCAAGCTAAATTATTATTGTAAATAGGACTGTTTTTGTGAAACATCTTTTTGTTAATAAGGGAGAAAAAAATCAGCCAGAAAGCAATGAAGGAGAAATCATAAAGGTGTGCTTGAGTAATTTGCTTTACTATTTGCACAATTTATCAGAAGCCAGAAGCCAAGTTATTTATTCCATCTAGGAAAAGGTCACATGGTAAAGCCTGAAAGGTGAAAAACACTTCTCCCAATGATTTACAGAGAAAATTACAAATAAATTAAAAAGACATGAAAAAGATTAGAGCAATAATTTTAATAGAAAAACTGTCAAAATGGTTATAGAAAATTCACCAGTGAGCAAACAACAAAAGAGATTGTAAAATCAAGAGCCTGAACTCAGGGAGTTAAAACATTGGTTGGGCCTTCCAAAGCAGAGCTTGAGGTTCAAATCCCCAAGAGATACAATGACGTATTTAAAATTGGGTAAAATAACATATCCAATATGCCAGGTATTGGCATACCCAATGGACAAGGCAGGGTGGTGCAAGTCCAAAAAGCTAAAGGTTTCAGAGAGAATGTGACTTGGCACTTGAATCATTTAAAGTTTAAACTTGTGCAATTTATCAGAAACCAATAATTTTAGCAATTCCTTCCATATATAGAAGAATACAACATGATAAGGCCCAATTCAGATGTTGGAAAGGGTCAAACAGTTGTCTCTGTGATACAAAGACAAAATTACAAATAATAATAATAACAAGGCATACCCAATGGACAAGGCAGGGTGATGCAAGTCCCTGAAGCTAAAGGTTACAGAAAGAATGTAAATTGGTAGCCATTGCTTCCATATATAGAAAAACGCCACATGATGAGACCCAAATGAGGTCTTGAAAAGGGTCAAGCACTTGTCTCTGTGATATACAGAGAAACTGCAACTAATAATAATAATGATTTAAAAAAAAACAGAGAGGAACATCACAGTGTCCATTTAATGAGAAAAAATTGGCACACACTGACCCATTAGGTTTTCAGAAAACAACAGAAGACCCGTTTCATTGACTTAAACAGAAATAGAATACTTGCGGAGCATTTTATGTCTGTTGAGCTATACTAATAACACGGTCCACATTAAGCAAAGATGAAAAGAGAAATTATAAAGAAATGCTTGAATCATTTGCTTTCAAATTGGCACAATTTATCAGAAGTAAACCTGGTAATTTATTCTAACTAAAAAATGGTCCGTAGTGAGCCTTGCTTAGGGTTTCAGGAAGGGGAAATACAAATTTATTTTGATGATTAACATATAGAATTACAGAAAACATTAAAAATATGACAAGCAGTTACCACCAAAAGAAACGCAGAGAGAATAACACATAATGAGGCTCATTTAGGGTTTCAGAAAGGTGCAAATAATTTGTTCAGTGATTTACACACAGAAATAGAACAATCTAATATAAAGTGTAACCTTTAAAAATAAAAAGACTTCCCTCTGTTATGTTTCAGAAAGGGGAAATATGTGTCACGATGATAACAGATAGAATTATAGAAAACATTAAAAAATATTACAAACAGTTGCCACTAAATGAAACACAGAGATAATATAATGAGAAAAAAAAAAGCATATCGTGGCTTGTTTAGGGTTTTTAGAAAGGGGCAAAAAAATTGTTCAGTGATTTACACACAGAAATAGAATAATCTAATGTAAAGTGTAAGCTTAAGGGAAAGACTTGCCTCTGATAGGTTTGGATTTGCCGCCCCGGCTTGCAAAGAATAGCAGAGGCACAATAACTGAGATCACTAGCAAGCTTACAACAGTTACACGATTTTTGCCGTTTCTAACACGGTTATGAATGAATGCACCTTTTTTCAGTGCCATGGCACCTCCAATGCCTAACAAACGTCAACTTAAAGAACAATACCATTAAGATATCGCATCAGCAGTTTATTTTTTTCGAATGTCCGTCAGCAGATAAAATGATCCCCTTATAAATCGAGAAAAACAGCAGAATGCCCTAAGAACCAAGTCGACAAAACCGGATCCGCTTTCTGCACAAATACGTTAACGTTTACCCTCTGCCATGTCATAGGAAGCCAAATCTTTAACAGAGAGCCAAATTTACAGCTCAAGACGTTTTTTAAGGTTTAGCTACAAAATCTCGAAATTAAATGCTCCACTGCTTTCAAAAAACAATCAGGAAAAACTTTTCTGTAAAATTTTTAAGGGACATTTAAACCGGAGGCCAAACTATAACGATATTTATCAGATACAGCTTTGCCTTCAGTTTTGATGACAAATTGGGGCAATAAAGAATTTCAAACACCGTGCGATCTCCCTTATAACCTCATTATTTCTTCATTGAGAGCATTTAATAAATGATTAAGCGCCGCCGCTAACAGAAGTGCCAAATATCACGGATATCCAAAGTAGTTAATATCCTGGAGACACAGTAAACAACAAAAGAGCCGGGGCATATAACCGCTGGGGTTTTAATAATCCCTTCCGAAGCTGAATCAGCTTCTTGCTAAATCTGTCAGGAGAGGAAATAGATACTTATCGCATAAGCCTCGGAGCAAGGCATTTCTGATTACTAAAATCTGCAAATGAAGAGTCGAAACTTGGCTAAATCGGGCATTTGTTAGCTCAAAATAATCGTCTCTATCTGCTATGTGATCTCAGAGTTTAGACTGCTCAATCCTGCAAATCTTCAAACTATTTAGCCCTTAACCCTCATTTTCTTCATCTTTGTCTTCTTTTCGGTTTAGCTTTTTATCTTTTTCAGTTTTTCTTTGTGTTAATGTCATTCGTTTTCATTCGTTTAGTCGTTCCCTTGAATTTCGAACTTCCAAACGTTCCCTCGGAAGAGATTACATTTGCATGAAAATGACAGCTGGCAAATGCGAATGAAGTAGCACGTGGAATGCTAGGAACTTTTGCCGTCGATCGTTCTGGTTAGTACATTATCAGCTGCCGGCTACAGCCGGTTGCCAACTGTGACCAGAATCCCAATGAAAGAAAAAGCCTGGAGAGTGGAGGCCACTCACTCTCGTCCCTGTCACCGGACTGACCTGGCCAGGCTGGCATCTGTTGGTTCCCACATGTGCAGGTAGGCCCCACAGTGCTATATTTTTTTCCTTTTTTAACACGATAAGCAGGCGGATTTACTTTTGGAAAGCTAAGTGGTCCTTTTTAGTTAGTTAATTACTAAGTATTTAGTATATAACCCTCTGTTTTGAATATATCTTTGAAATATGGAGATATATTCACTGAATATATATTTGAAATATTTCATTGTCAATATCCTGCAACACTTGGAAATAGGTAGGTAGCACTGACAAAAGAACTTAAAAATTCTCCAATCCTCCGCGACGTTAGCTAGGAAAATGGGGCCCACTGCCCCACATAAGGAACACATTTTCTCGAGCAAAACGACAAAAGCGTCCGTTAGAGGAAAACCTAACAATCTGGGCAGTTGACGAATCTGTCTATGTCAATTAACGGAAAAAAGGCCATCCAAAAATTTCAACGGCGCGTTTTGATCATGTTATAGTTCACTGTTAACCTTGGATACAAAAAATTAGAGCGAGAAAAAATAATTTGTGAAATAATTTTCTATACAGAATATTTATGTTATGATTTTTTTAAATAACATTAAATTTTAATAATATTTGTTTTCTATTTTGAATTCTAATTATGTATATTTTAAATACAATCGATTTGGTAATTTTAATATACTACATTGTTTGAGAAGTTTGAGCTTCTAGATTAAAAAAATTATAGTATTTTAGATTTTATAAAATTGATTTAATTTTTAAAAAATATTGTTTCTTAATTAGAATGTATTAATTTTGAGAATCAATTTTGACATTCTATTGTTTTATAAAAACTAGCATATATACTTTATATATAATCTATATACTATATGTCAAAAGATATCATTTTTGAGGCATATTTTTTTTGGCTTTGCTTTTTTGCTTTTTGAAAAAATATGTCTCGAAAATGATATCTCTTACTGTATATTTTATAGATTATACATAAGGTATATATGCTAGTTTTAGTGGCAATACTACATAGTCAATAATATTATATTAAAATATTATTAAATGATACTATATTATTATTAATATTAATATTATATTATTATTATTATTATTTTATTAATATATGTATTATACTATTATAATTACTAAAATATTATTATATTTTTAATTTAATCACATTAATAATATTGGTACTATTTTCCACGACAGCTAGGTGGGGGCTTCGGTTTTGGTGTTGTCTAGCTTGGTGTTCTGGCTATTAACAACATATGTCCTAGCTGGCATGGTACAGGAGCAAGGTGACGGGAGAGCTTTAATGGTGGGTCTTATCAAACTATAGTGGATCAGTGTGTGGCATTCCCAAGGGCGTCAGAAGGACAACATTCTTGAGTGATGTGATGATGGGCATTTAATGACACATGCTTTATGGGCAATATAGGGTGGTGGGGGTGTAGCAAATTTCACTATTCTGGAAAATTTGGTATGTTGTGTTGTGGTTGTCCATTCCTAGGAGGTGGAGATGGAGACACCGATCAGGTTGACAACGACACACAAACTATGGGTGTTCCTCGACAAGATAACAAAGAATCGGCTATGCTCGATCTTTAAAGAATGGGATCCTCTAGTCCTTGGCAAAATTGAGATGGTTTTGGGCAAGGAGTTCATGATCTCGACTGAGTGCTATCACACGAAAGTAGACATAGCGTCAAGGTTTGTAGCGACACTTCTAGACTTGGAGCTGCCTAAGGTGATGGTGTTGCTAATGACAAGGAAACTGGTAATGGCATATCTCTTGGGTGGGGTTGAGGACGTAATCATAATTGTTGAGTTGGGAGTGGGGATGCCTCGTCCGCATGACCTGGCGAGGGTATTCTTGTCGCACATCAGTGTCAAGAGATATCATTTCTTATTGGACATCAAGGGCCATGATCTAGAGGTGCACAAGGAGCGGGCAAGGTGCGAGGCAGTTTTCTTGAAGGTCTTCTTGTATCTGGACAGATGTGCTGACCTCTTACAGGTGCCTGTGCTGCCATTGTAGGGTTATGCCTCTCGACGTAATTAAGAAATAGTTTAGATTTCATAATTAATATATGTATCTAAAAAATATAAGGTGGATTAGTCTTCACTTATTTCATTCATTTAAGAGTTAAATTATTTTATTTTATAATTATTTAAGAAGTGCTTTATTTAAGAGTTAAATATAGTTTTAATTTTTGTAAATGTATGTGAGTTGTGTTTTAGTATTTATTTGTGCTTTGTTACTATTGTAGCCTTTTTAGTTTATTTTGAATTTTTTTCATCTTATCAATGTTATTTTTTCCTAAATTATAAGATCATGCTTAATTATTATTAATAATATCTTACTAGATTGTTGAGCTTGCAAGTTTTGTGTTTCTATTGGGCCATTAAGTTTGTAGGTTTGTATTACTTATGTTAATACAAGGAGATGAAATCTCACACTTGTTACTGGAGATAAATATATATTATAATTTAAAAAAAATTGAAGTTGTTTTAAAAAGTAATATTTATACATTACTAATAATATATAATGATTATCTCTCATTTATGGGGTTAGGAATGTTAATTCTCCAAATTTGAGAATAAGAATCAAATGGTCTCCTCCTCCACATGACTGGGTAAAATTGAATTTTAATGGTGCTTGTAGACGCATAAAAATGTCCTCATAATCATTTTTATCCATTGCATATTTCACTAAATGCATTTGCATAATCATTTACCCCTTTGCATAGTTCATTAATCAATTTCATTTAAATATATTTGCATAATCATTATCTCATCCATTTCATTAATCATTAATCCATAATCATCTAAATACATCCATTACACATTTTATACATAATCATTATATTCACACATTAAATCATATTTCCATATTCATAAATCCATTATCCATTCTATATATAATTCATTTTATATTCATATTTCATGCATAACCATATTTATCTCTCTCATTAAATCATTTATAAATCCATTAATCATTAAAATATTATATTATTTATCCATAATCATTCATTTATTTGCATAAATCATTAATCCATTTCACTTTAACCATTTGCATAATCATGCATTAATCTATTTGCATATCCCATTTCTCCATATTCATAAAACCATTAAAATATTATAACCATTTATCCATATTATAAGCATTTATTCATAACCATTATCCATTTACATAATCATTTATCAACCATTAATCAATTATTTATCCATTTGCATTAATTGTTAGAAACCCATGATCAGATTGCAAACCGGAAAATACCTTCCATAGAGGAAAAAAACATAAAAAGCAGAGATTTGCAAAAGATGTGCAAATTGATATTATTCGAGAATCAATTATTACAAAGAGATCAATCCTTATGAAGGAGATCAAGAAACCCTAAAAGGGAAACCCTAAATGAAACCCTAGTGTGCACACTTAATAATTAATCAATTATTAATGTGCCTAAGTTTAGCTTAAGTAAATAAAGGAATAAGTGACTTAATTAATTAACCAATATGATATAATTAATTAAGTGGAATAACTTATTACTCTAACATTAATCATTAAAATATCATTTGCATTCATACATGAACCTTTATCCATTTACATATTTCATTAAATAATTTAAATTCATAAAATCATTTAATCATTTAATCCATTTTCATTAAATCATTTATCCATTAATTAAAAAATGCACTTTATTCTAAGCTTCTAAACATATATTATGGCATAGATCATCCCACTCATTTATCTCTCATTTCAATCAATTTCAATATGCATTTCTCCATCTTTCTGTTTTATCCCACAACTCTCTCGTAACTTGGATTCACCTCGTGAATTCAACTATAAAAGCCTCTTCTTCTCACCAAAAAGAAGACACAATTTGATTTCGTTTGATCAAATCCATTCTACATAGCCTCTTGTGCTTTTGTTGCAAAAATCCGAGAGCAAAGACAAGATCTTGTAGATAGGAAAACAATGGAGATATCTTTCCTTTTGAATGCATTTTCTTTGATTTCTTAGAATTAGTATTTCATTTCTGCATTTTTTCTTCATTTTGGAAAAGCTCTATTGGAATGATGTTGAATGGATGTTGATTTTCATTTGTGAATTCAATTAGTTTTCGGTTTTCAGCATCATATAGTGCTTTGAAAGGAAATCCTAGGATATATTTTTTTTTAATCAAAGATGGGCATTGTGAGATAATTGGTGTTGCATCCAAAAAACTAAAAAGATGGAAAAAATAGTAAGGCTAAAGCTCAATCCTTCATCCTTGGATTACAAATTTGTGATCGATATGGAACTTGTAGGGTGAATATTGAAGGAGATTTAATGGTTATCATTAATGCCATTAGAAATAGAAATGACCAATTGAAAAATCAACATTATCCTTCAAAGTATCTACCTTTTGTTGGACTCATTGGAGAACTTCATTGTCAAACATATTTATAGAGATATTAATGGGGAGGCTAATATCTTGGCTAATTATGATATTGAAATGTGTAACTAGCAGCAAAATGGATACTTGGATATCACTTAAATTAAATTTTGATACATCTCCTTAAACCATCAAATCTCCCTTGTGGCACATAGCATAAGATATTAGAGGCCAATATAATTAATAAGATAATTTGTGTGTTGTGTAATGTTTATTCCCCACTTCCTAAACAGTGCTGCCATAATAATGGGTTACACTTTCTAGGACATCCTGATTTTTGTTGAAATCACATATTTTTAGAAAATATATTGATTTAAGCATTGAAAGGTTCCATTTAAAGGATTCTAATTGAAAAGGGTTTGATCAAACCCCCTTAGACCAAACCTCCTTGGATAGAACCCCACTAGTTTTAAACCATACCTATAATGGAGTCTCCTCTACACCTATCAAAATACTTATAAAAACCACTTTTGATTTACCTTTTGGGGGATCAAATGAATTCATTTAAGATTTATATTTTGTAAGTATGTAGTCCTTATTATAAGCTTCCCAAAAATTATAACTTTAAATATATTTAATTTTATTATTATATTTATTTTATATTTCTTGTGAATGTAGGTTTTTCACCAAAAATCAAGCTTTTTGTTTTGCACATGTGAAAAATTAGTATATTTATCAAAAAAAAAAATGAAAAATATCTAGGTGCTTGGTATTGTTGTCCTTGATCCAAAAAAAAAAAGAATTTCGATATGTATACAAAAAAAGTTGTGTTATACAATACATGTAACAACCCCGGTGTTCCACTCAATAAAATTCCAAAGATTTCACGTTAAGTGAATATTCTATGATGTCATGACATAGCAATACAAATTTTTCTTTTCATAATGTAAATTACATGCACATTTGAAATAATACTATTTCCAAACTTCCATTGCATTCGATTGTAATTTCACAAATCTTTCCATAACATAGATGTCATATTGAATGAACTCAAGTATATCATTCAGGATTACATCCTTCCATATAAATGGGTACAAGATGCATACATAGGTTTTTTGAGCTTCATCTAGCAATAGATATACAAACTAGTCTTGATGTTGCCACAATGGTGCATACATTCTGGATGTCCTTGTCCACTGGTGCATACACTCCAGTTGTCCCCAATGTTGGTGCAAACATCCACAAAGCTCAGCCACCATCTGATGAGGAGAAGCATCACTCAAGCACCTTTCTGCCAACCATGGACTCAAATGCAGTCCCTCGCACATCTGTCACACATGACAAGATGGCCCTACCCTTCGAAAAAAGAGATTGGTTGGTAAACTCGATAACAATAGCCTATGTGAGCTTAGTGTTGTGTCCTACAAACCATAACCTAATCATATGTTCGTCTTCCCTACAAATATGAAAATACTAAAATAGAATGCATATAAGGAACATAGTGAACTGACAGTGTAAACAGTGGCTACTTACACTACTTTGGCCAAAGTATTCTCACCCAGTACTTTGAGTGACAGTCTTGTTATTCACATACACTTCTATAGCTCGGTTTGGATTATGACCATTCATATACTATGCTTAGGTAATTTCCTCCAATGGGTAATCTTTAACCCATAAATAACCTATTCCCTTTTTTCCAAATCACTTTGGTATCTCTACCAATAAGCCTAAGCACTAGTTACCCCTTCAATGGATATTCCTATCCTAGGTATAACATACGAGCTTTTCTAGTTTACAAGTCAACTTTGCATAAACAAGTTGATCTCTTCAATAGACAATCTAGTCCCATGTATAACTTTATAATCTAAAGTTTAGCTTCATAAGCTTTATCTAACCATAGATTAAATATTCATAACTGACTCCATTCAATATTATATCACATTAATAGGTGGTTCTCATCAATAGTATAGCCACATCAATGAATAACCTCAATTGAAGAATAATCATATCAATAGATGATTCCATTCGAGAGCGTATTCTCCTTAATTAAAAGGGTTTAAACAAAGAGTCTACTCTTGTCAATACTATAACTTCGTATTAAGAGTGTAATGCAACTAATAAAGTAGCAACTCAAACTCACTGGGTAATTCCCACCTACATTTCCAAACATATAATATTCCATAAACTCAAGTGATTTAGCTTAATCACAAATATTAGTTTTAACCTTGATACATCCTAATCTTAGGATAAAGTCAACAACCAATGACTAGTCTGATTATATAGGTTAATTTAACCCTATATGTTCCAATCAAGACCAAATGATCAACCCAACCGAGTAGGTTATTATCAACCTATAGGTTTCAATGAGTCATCAAGTGCATGTCCTAGCCCAGTAGGTAAATCTTAACCTAAAATTCTATTCATTAATCAATAAACTCACAACCCAAATATGTTATTCTAAACCTAGGGTTTCATTCGAGTGAAAAGTAATGATCAAGTGATCATACAAGTTTAGATTATTGATGTGGTTTGCATGATGTCACATCATATCTTTCATACCTTCACTTTTGTAATGCTAACCATATCATTCCCAAGGTTCCCTAGCATAATAAGCTATAGTGTCATGTCACTTCATGACGTTGATACATTTCACAATATACATGTAGTATTACTACCTATGTATAGAAATAAGATCATTATCTAAATCCCCATATAGGGTGTATAGGATTATAGAGACACTTCCTTAAGCTAATCATGTTTAATCATTCCTAGTATCTTAATACTAATGACAAACATTCCCTCCTATTATGGAGTAAATACAAGCACTTTCATAGAAAAGCATAAAATAATTTCTTTTTCCTTTCTAAAGAAAATGTTATGTTTTCCTAATGCAAGTAATCTCAAGTAGTTCAAATAAAGCATTCAAATTTCATTCTTTCATAAATAAAGACAATTAAGAGAAGATTAGATCCTCATGCCTGTAACACACTTAACCAATTGACTGACTTGACGCACAACCTTCCAACAATAGCTTCACTTAGCTCTCTCTTAAAGCAATACTTCACTTTGGCTCCTTTCTCTAGATAGAAATATGCACTCACAAAGTAATTCAAAGCTCCAACACATATACTTTAAGCTCTCAAAACAACTGCAACAAAATAAGTTTGCAGAGAAGTGCAGAATAATGCGTCCAAATGAGAGAACTAGCCCCTTTATTTATACAGAAAATAGAGACTTTGCAACCTACAGAAAAGGCATGCTAATTGATAGCTTTCTCCATGCAAGTCGACTCATAACATATAGCTAAAAGGTGGCAGCAAACTAAGTGTAGACTTAGCATAAAGTTCTATAGATCGACCCTTCTATTTGACAGCTGCAAAAGACTAATTCAAATGTACACATGCTCAAATGATGACATTCAAATTACAAAGAGGATAGAATTCTACAGAATTAAGAGTTCCTATATGTTGGTGCCATGTTCCCTATTCTTTAGCTTTCCATTTAAACAACGAATAAGTCAATCTACATCTAGTTGTGTTTCTCTTTTGTTGACTTGGCCTTGGACTAATAATCAACACATCATTGAGTGAATTGACTTCCCTTTGTCTTCTATTGCATATACAACACTTAAGTGTTAACATATTGCCTTTATTATGTTGACTAAGTCTTAATACATCTTTGTGTGTTGGCTTCAATGTGTTGCGGCTAACACTATCACTTAGCATTTAACTAATATTGCAATATGCGTCGCATACATACGTAGCCACCATTCACTATGATTTATCATTATCAATGGTTTGTATACAGGGTTCAAATGCACAATTTGCATGATATATACTTAACACTTACAACTTACTCTTCACCATTATAACGCGTAGCAGAACAAATCTCATGCATTCAAACTTATTTATCAATGAACTATTATATGTAGTTTTGAATACTCAGTATTGCTCTTTATATGCAGCGCTATAATCTCCTTATTATGTACTAGCTTGTATTGAATAAAGCTTCCAAAGTTTTATGCACATAGTATTAATAATGTGCTATGATATAAACACCATGCATTATCATTCAAATCGACTATGAATACATATATTAAGTTGGTCTTTATATATGTATCGACCTCTAATATTTGAATATTACATATACAAATTGGCCTCAATATAGATATACTATATATATATATACATTTCTAATAAGCATTTTACTTTTACGTGTATATATGTATATATACATATACAAACACACACACACACACATATATATATTCCATGTCAATCAAGTATGCATACATTTGATATACAAATGAATATGATCAAGTTAACATTCATATATACACATATATATATGTACATATATTTTCATACAATTAGATAATTATATATATGTAGACACGTAAAATATACCGATTGACATTGTGCACTTGATCCCGACTACTAACATCATTTCTTCCTGAATCATCCCTCGGTCTAATCATTTATTCAAATCTCCTTATCTGATTAAATTCATCAATTTCTCTCTCTTAATTAAATAGATCATTTTATCTAATTGAGTCAATCTCTTGTGTTAATTAAATCAATACATCTGAACTAATTATTCCTATTTAATTAAATAATTAATTTTATTTGATTAAATATCTAAAGTCTATCCATTAAATTAAATAAATTAAAACCTTATTTGATTTAATCTAACACCATCTCTTTTAATTAAATAAATCAAAATCCTTATTTAATTAATCTCTTACCATATTCCTCTCTTATTTGATTTATATAAATCCATCAATTTGAGTCAAATAGGTCACATCATCTAATCTCCTATTAAATTAATTAACCCTTGATTAATTTAATTTTGAATCATGTCCCATCCTCTAGATTTTGCAAGTTGCACATGAAAATAGATTTAATTCATTTATTAAATCTCCATTTTCCTCACAAGGCATCTTTTGGAATATTCTCCAAATTTGAATTCAAAAATTCCAAGTCAACATGTACATCCAACAAGGCAATAACTTCATCTTACATATCCTTTGTCTTGAGCCAAGTGGAATTTATTGCATTTTCCCTTCCCTCTTGCAAGTCATTTCAACAAATTTGAAATTTCAAAAATATGCATTTATTGGCACAATTCTCAAATCTTGCACATCCTCCATCCACTCATAGATTGACAAGTGGCATCATGCCATTGGATGAATGTTAGTCCCACATTGCTCAAATTTGGACATTCATCCATCTTGGCATTCTATAAATAAAGAGCTCATATCCTCATTTGATCATCCACAAATTTTGCAAAGTTATTATGCTAAAATATTTAGCCATTTCCATCCATCACCATTGAGTTCTTAGTTGGGTTTTTGTAGATTTTTGGCTTGGGCTCTCATCCTTCATCAACAAGGTGGATCAATCATCATCAACATATCAAGCTTGCATCTTACGAATTGGGAAAGGGCCAATTTTCACATCAAATTGGCACCAATTCCCCCATGGGATCATGTGTTTGCTATTGTAATTAGGATTGAATCTATATTTTCTTGTTTCATTGTGTTCTTCATTGTTTTCTTTCCTAATTTGAAGTTTGTAAATGGATTTCATGGGGAATCCTTGTTCATGCTTGCAGTATCTAACTTAGTGTGTTTATTCATTGTGTTTTACAGGTATTCGGATTGGGGTTCACACATTTGGCACTAGAAGGAGGGTTGCATCTCATCTTCAACCACTTTTTCCTAAAATTTATGCATTTTTGCTTATACACAGAAAATTCCAACGCTAAGAGCTCAGTGTCGCTGTTTTGGCACTGCTAACTCTTCAACGTCGCTATATAGCATCGCGGGAAACTCAAAGTGCGACGCTGGACTCTTCTCGCCCAAAAAATTTGAATCCTAAACTCTGCCACTTGACTGTTTGACTTGGAGAAATTTTCAAAAATATGAAATTGTGACGCTAGGAAAAACTGCGACACAGTTGAGCTCACTGTCCCGACATAGAGCGACACTAATTGGTAAGCGGTGTTGTAAGGGCACCGCTTGGAAATCAAACTACGACGCAGTCACGAGTTGCGCCGCTGGGAGGGAGTAAAAAGTTGAAATTAAATTTTAGCACATGCTTTTTGATTAATGATCAATTTATATTCTATTTTCTGCTTTTTAATCTATGTATTTTCTAGAATTTGACTGGTTTTCTCCCTTGTAGGTTGGAAATTGAAAACGAAGAAAGGAGAAGCATGAGGAGGGTATTTCGTCAAATCAAAGTGTTTTTAAACACTTTAGTGTTTGCTTAACACTTTTTAAGAAATTGATATCACTTCTTTCTTAGGGCAAAAATTTCGTTTGGGTTTAAAAAGAATCCTTTCAATTTCTTTCTTGCAAAGGTTAAAATGAACATTAGGATCACAACATATTAGAGTTTGTTTCTTTGGATAACAATTGAACAAAATGTCTATCATTTGTCTTTTGGTGCTCTAAAACAAATTCATTATTGCTTTGTTGGATCTAAAATGAACATGTGCTACATTATTTTGTGAAAGCTTACTTAAACTAAATTCATTGAAAAAGGACGTATGCGCTTCTCTCGCACTTTATAGTGATCTTGAGAATCAAAAGGCCTTTTTTATGACTTTAGGGTGAGACAAAACAATCACCTCCACACTTCAATTTGGGTTTAAAAAATTGAACAAAATCTTGTGCGAGTGTGAGTGGGGACATTATTGCGTATATTCTCTCTCTTTGTTGCCAACAAAGATTGATCGAGTTATGAATATTATTTTTCACTCCTTTTGTTTATCCTAGAGGGGCTTTGCAGGGGAAAAGTACTCGCAAGGGAATGACTCAACCCATTAACTCTAAAGTAAAGTATTATTTCCAATAGGGATATAAATGTGGAGTATTGGGTAAAAGCAATATCCATCGATTGGTCACGACAAGATGGATCCGAAGGAACTCTTACTACTATGGGTCAATCTCCACGAGCAGAAGTGCTTATTAAAACCCATGTGCTAGAATTTTCCAAAATCCTTTAATCTATTTGTTGGTGCAAGAATGGGTAGTTCTGAAGCCACCCACACTTTTCTGAGTCTTTTAGTAGAAATGGAAAGCATGCCATGGGAGTTTCACAGGTGTTGATGCTTGGCTGCCCCGTATAAGTGAGTGTTGTGGAGGGGAGCCAATGGGGTCAAGCATCAAACCATTCGCTAAAGATAAGTGTAGCTAGAATTGTCCAAGTGGGAATCCAACAAATATTGTCTTACATCCATAGGGTTGTACTTTATTCCTTGGAGTTCAAAATGCATTGCTTGATCCCGAGAAAGCATCTTGAAAACAAACACTTGGCAAAATGTAATCAAATTCCAGAAGCCCTTTGGGGACGAAATACAGGTAGGCTCGAAATCATATGTTATTGCTTGCCCTTAGGATTTACGTATAGGGTTTCTAAACATTGGATTACATCGCGATTACATACTTAAGTAAACAATAGGAAAACCCTTGCCTTGAGTTAAATTGAATTTCCACATAATATCTTGTGGGGTTTAGGAATTAAGACATTGGAACATCTTAGTTTGAAAACTTAATCAAAGAAAGTGTTTTTGGTAAAATAAAGCCATTAAGCAAAGCTAAGAAAAATGAACTTTCATGTATGTTGAAGACTCACGATTCTCAAGAGGTCCAAATCCCAAAACGAAAATCATTGGTTCAAAATCTGAAAATGAATGTTCAAATGGAATCATTTCTTGGTTACAAAGGTCTATAGAAGCATTATATGCTCTTCAATACCTAGGTCTAGACAAACAAAGTGTCTTTTTTAGGTTCATCTTAGGATCAAAGCAAATCAAAATCTTTTTCATCCATCCTTCAAAACATCAAAACAAATTCATCTCACCATCACCTTTTGGAAAATATTGAAATCATCCTTAATGCTAGGATTTTTGGCAAAATCAAAATCATCAAAATTATTGAGACTAAATCCATGAAAACTTTATCAAAATCACCTTTGGCTAGGTATGTGTAGATGCATCCTTTTGCATATGCTTAGTCAAAATTATCAAAATCATCTTGTTTAGCTTACTATATGTAGATGAATCCTTCTTCATATGCTTAGTGAAACTATCATCTTTTTTGAATAGGTTGGGGTAGATGCATCCTTCTCCCCACACATATTCAAATTATCATCCTTTGAACAAATCTATCCCTTAGATAATCATCCAATATCTTAGGGTCATTTTGTTCAAAATCAAAAGCAATCAAAATCAAAATCAAAATAAAGGGAAAATCCCAAATCCAAAAACAAATCAAAAATCAAAATCAAAACATATCCGAAAGTCCTAAAAGCTTAGTATCTCCTTCAATATTTATCAAAAGACAAAAACATCCACATCATCCATCCCTTGCATCATCATCATATCACCTTTCGATCCTCAAGATATCCTAAAATTTTCTACTTTGGGCATAAAGTAAAGATCAATCCAAAGAACCAAGAGATTCATCTCTCCTATTCTTGAAAATTGATCCTTGTTTTATGGTTCAAACTAGATCTCAATACAAGAAGAGCATGGAATCCAACAAAACACGCTTCGCTGATGATCTTAGCCAAACAAACATTTAGAGTGAATCCCTTGAGATCAAACAGTAAACATTGCATATAAATACATCCACAAAATCCATGAGAGAAAACCAAAGGAGAGAGGATCTTGCTAGATGTCTCCTTGAAAACCAGAAAGTATCCCAAAATCGAGGAGAACCATAAAATCATCAATATCATGGTGGGGCTTAACCAGCCGTTATACATGCTTGAGCTGGCAAAACGAGGGCCAGTTACCTTGATTTGATGTAAATACTATAGTGGAACATATTTTCTCCCGAGTTTCATCCACCATTCCACATCTCATCTACACCCCATCCCAAAGCATCAGCACAAAAGAGCGAACCACAGGATCATGACATCATTTGCTCCAACAGCCCAGCTAATGTTAATAAAGAGTAGAACCTCAATGCAATTCAAACCACACCTTGTTAATAATCAAAACTTGGATGCAAATACCATCTTGGAACAAAACATACTTGAAAACCCATTACATAAGAATGTTCCTCTCATGTTCCATCATGATCCATCATCATCATTTTTTCACGCGACACCTCAAACTTCTCTCCTCACAAATTTGCAAGAGGAGGGAGACATGTTCGGACCGGGGGGCATCTTCGACACCACAACATTTTCACAAGAACTCGCACCCCCCATATTTCCACCTCTTCCACCATTTCCATCATCATCCACACCACTCCTTGGTTTAGGGCTTCCCCCTATACCAACTATCAATCAAACCAATATCCCAAATATCAATCAAAGCATTATGCCAAACGCTCAAAACTTGTCGTCGATATCGCAACAATAGATGAAAAATGCACAAGCAATTACAACATCATCAAACACCCCCTAACATCACAAAGCATGGTTTCTCAAGGACCAACCACCACATCAACACCACCATCCATCACTCAAAACACCAACATGACATCATTGCTCACCACAAACACCATTCTAAATCCACCACCACCAACTTCCACCACTTCAAGCCAATACAACGCGACATTGCAAGCTACTTTTCAAAGGGGATTCCAACAAGTGCAAAGAAAAAAAGTTGTACAACTAGCTGCTCAACAAGTCACTCAAGCTGCCCAAGCTACACAAGCCGCATTACACATGCAACATGCCACACAAGCCCAAGCTTTACTGCAACAACAACAACATGTCGTGCAAGCATTGCAAGCACAAAAGGCTGCTCAAGCACAAACTCTATTAAAACAACAAGTTGCACAAGTACAAGCCCAAGCACAAGCTCAAGCTCAGGAAAACGCCCAATATCAAGCAACACAAGCACAAGCACAAACACAATTTCTTGCACAAAGACAAGTAGCACAATTGCAAGCATATCAGCAAGCAATAAAGCAATATCAAGAGCAGCAAGAAGTAGCCCAATTGGCAGCCCAACAACAAGCGTTGTTGGAACAACATCAAGCACAATAACAAGCATAAATATTAGCACAGCAACAACAAGATCAACAACAAGCGTTGTTCATACAACAGCAGGTGGAAGCCTACCTAGCTCGGCAGAACATACAGATACCATCGAACAACACACCAAACAACCCATCCATCCAACCCACGTTCGAAACACCCCAAAACACCTTCATCCCACCCCCTGATCCACAAAATGATGTGACGACACAAATCAGGTTGCTCTCGCAACAAGTGCTCGATCTTCAATCAAGGTGAACAACGAAAACATCAAGCAACTTGTGTTCCTATCCATTTGATAGGAGCCTAGTGATGAAACCATTCCCCAAGGGATTTGAGATCCCCAAATTTGACAAATATCGCAAGACGGGAAACCCTAAAGATCACATCAGGGAATTCTAGGTTCATTGCATGGAAGTCGCATACGACGAAACTTATCTGATGCGGCTATTTCCTAGGATTCTGGCATGCCACTCTATAGAATGGTTCTCTTGTCTACCTTCAAGCATTAGAACATTCCAAGAAATTATAGACCCATTCATTAAAAATTATGCATGCAACATTGCAATGGATGTTAGTCTAGAAGAACTCTCAACCCTGAAACAAGGAAAGGGTGAATCATTGTCTTCATTCCTAAAATGATGGCGATCCAAGGCCAATAGGAGCAAGTGGACCATGCCTGAGGAACAACAAGTTTGCACCATTATATCCAACCTTGACGACCTCTTGGAATTTCATCTCAAGGTTCAAGGAATCACCACATATGTTCAGTTGATCTCCAAGGAACTCAGCATCGAACGAGCCCTCATGACTCAACCTCAGGGATCAACTTCATACCCCGAACAACAAAACAACTGCCCAAACTCCAATTATAACGATAAACCTCGCACGTGGGCAAGGAACAAAAACATTACTAATGATGGTGTCGTCGATGCCAAGGTGGTCATTAGTGCCCCTCGCCAAAGTATGCCCTCACCACAAATCCAAATCTAACACCAAAACAATCATCACACAACACACCAACCGAATAACAATCCAACAATCAACAATCTTAATGATCAAAGGGGACCACCACAATGCAACAAGAGTTATCCCAAATAAAAATACGCTACTTTGGGGGAGCCACTCGAAGTCATCATGAAAAAGCTAATAGACGAAAAAATCATCAAGGCTCCTACCTTTGAGAATTACCAAGAACCGGATGTAAAACCTCCTTGGTATAATGAGAATCAACTTTGCAAATTGCATAAAATCAAAGGCCATACCACAAATAGTTGCACGAGATTGAAAAACATCGTTCAAGATCTCATCGATAAAAGAATTATAAACGTGGAACAACCTACAAGAAATTAGGATCTTAAGATATATACGAATCCGATGTCAAATCATGCCAACAAAGGGAATAACAATGACAAAGGGAAAGGCACCCACTCAAACATAAATCATGTGTATGAAACAGTTGTTGCCTCCCTAGATGAAAGCTGCATGGTCATCACCATTAAAGGCACCCATGCTGAAGATTGTGGAGTCACCGTAAGAGGCGGCAAAGTTACCATCGCAGGATCATCCCAGCCAAACAAAGTTCCTACATCTAGATCCGTTCCTAATGGCTACAATGTCTTAGATCAACTCAAGAGAACGCCAATGCAAATCTCCATCATGGAGTTGCTAAAAAACTCATTTTCCCATAGGAAAATCCTTGAAGAAGCATTAGCTTCATCCACTGTCCCTGCAGATCTTGAGGTGGAACAATTCCAAGCTATGGTCGAAAATATCATTATGCCTAATCTTCTTACATTCTTTGACCAGGATTTCCCTGCTCAGCCATCTCACAACCATGCACTTCACTTGGAATCCATAGGACATAAGAGCAAAGTCAAAAGGGTCTTGGTAGATGGAGGTGTGGGCTTGAAAATTTGTTCTCTCAGCCTCATCAAGCAATTAAAGATATCAGAAGATTCTATCGAAAAAGGAAAGGGTATCACAATAAGAGCATATGATGATCAAGAAAGAGTGTCTCGGGGCACAATCAAACTCCCTATTCAAGTAGGGCTTGCCATCATGGAAACCACTTGTCAGGTCTTTGACCTCGACTTGTCGTATAACATCCTCCTAGGATGCCCATGGATTCATGTGATGAAAGTAGTAGCATCAACTTTCCACCAATGTGTGAAATTCACACATGAGGGACAAAAAGTTACCATCCATGGAGATCCTAAACCTTTCTTGTACTACAAAATCCTTGAAGCAAAGTATTACAAAATCCCCAAGTGCAAAAATGATGAGGGCCATCCACACCTTACATCGATCACACTTACTCACCTAGCATCCATACAGGAGACTCCCTCAAATTCCCACCATCTCCAACATTAAGGTCATCATCCAAGATAACAATTGTGGAAACTACATGATCCCTAAAAATGCTTTTGTGGTAGGAGAGTTACCACAATCTCTTAGAACATGGGAATGTCCACAAGTAAATGAGGCCTCCACATCTCAAACATCTCTTGAAGACTATCCCAATTTTACAAGTTGGGGAGATCTTGGCCAAGAGGTTATTGAGGTGGATCCATCTCATATGCTATACCAAGATGAAATTCAAGCCATTTGAATTACCAGTGAACAATGAGGAAGAAAGGGTCTCTGAATGATGCTTGCAATGGGCTACGACAGAAACCATAGACTTGGACAAAACAACAATGGGCTCATAACACCTATCATTTTAGAGACACGAGCAATAAAAAATCTTGGCCTTGGATGTACCCCTCTGAGTATAACCATACATGGCTGAAGTCCTCCGGTTAGAACGGTTAATAATCCTCCTCAACCAGCTTCATGAACTTCGTTTACCTAGTGTCTGAGGAGTAGAGTTATAGATAACTTTACATTTGATATAACCGACATTTGTAGTAGTAGCGATGATGAGGATACCATGACCAATTTACCTAGGCTATTTGAGGATACCACTCTTTGCATGATTAGCACCCTATCTTTTGAAACAAACCATCAGTAATTAGAGATCCGCCCTGATATATCACCAACTCATCGACTACGACTAATGAGGACCACCCGATTCTTAATACATTTGAAAATGATATAGAGGCACTCTGAGAATTCATGGGAGTTCTTGGGATAACATTCAGGATGGGGACCATAAGCGAGGGTTTCATAATAGAGAGGTTGGACACACATGCCTATTATGAGGAAACGATTGAATCCTTAAGTCACAAAAGCGAGAAATTAAGAATAATATCCAAGTCCTTGAGTGAAAACCACACTGTGGCACTCTCTAACAAGAAAAAAGTAAAAAGAAAGGATGAATCCAACGGTGAAAACCTCTCTGAGGCACTTGAGGATGGGGGATTCAATCTTCCTTTAAGAGCTATTCATTAGGAAAAGTCAGTGATCTTGGCGAGAAAAATGCAATCCAGTCCAACCTATAGGAGCAGGAGGAGACCCACATATCACGATACATCACGAAATCACGCTATTATTAAGAAGAGCAAGAGCTCCCTGAGTGGCATTCCTAAGAGGAAACATAGATAAAATTTGCATGGAGTTATCTTTGACATGCGGGACTTGATCGAGGGCGGTAGTTCCTGCTTAGCGGTGTATCCAGAAGCAAATCCTGTCAAACAAAAGCTTCAAAAAATGCATCCTCAGATCACCCTACTAGTCAAAATGGATCTAAAAAAGCTATTAGATGCAGGATTCATCTGACTGATAGACTATCCACAATGGGTATCAAACTTGGTACCTATTTCAAAACCCGATGAAAATATCAAAATCTGCACAAACTTTAGAGATTTGAACAAGGCATGTCCAAAAGATGACTTCTTGCTTCCTAACATCGACATGATAGTAGACATGACAGTTGAACATGAAATTTTGTCACTAATGGACATATTCTTAGGGTACAATCATATCATGATAGCTAAAGAGGACCAACATAAGAAAACTTTCACTTGTCCATGGGGGACCTATTGTTGGAATATGATGAAATTAAGCTTAAAGAACATAGGAGTAACATATCAAAGGGCCATGACATTGATATTCCACAACATGATCCATAAGACAGTTGAAGACTATGTTGATGACATTTTAGCCAAGTCCAAAAAGAGAAAATATCACATAGCAACCCTTAGTGCCATCTTTATTGTTGGAGGAGTACAAAGATTGAGATTAAAGCCCTAAGAAATTAGTAATGTGGTACATTACAATCAAAGCTCAAAGGGATATATAGTGTCAGTAAGGGGTGTCGAGGTGGATCCGACAAAGTAAAAGCAATCCTTGAGATGGAGGCACCGAAAACATTAAAGCAACTAAGAGTTCTTCAAGGTAGACTACAATCCATTCAAAGATTCATAGCACAATTGGTAGACAAACAGAACCCATACTCTCACCTAATCCACAAGGGAGTAGCGTACAAATGGGATACCAAGTGTGAAGAGGAATTTAACAAAATCAAAGAATCTACTAACACCACCAGTCTTAATGCCACCCATCCCAAAGAAACTATTGATCTTATACATGTCAACAACAACAGCAGCCCTTGGAGCTCTCTTAGCTCAACACGATGAAAATGGAAGAGAAAGGGCCATTTATTACATCAACAGGACTGAAGGAAAATAGCTCTATCTCAGAGAAGTCTCTAAGAACAATGGTGCCTTTGGTAACTTCAATTTCGATTATATTACCTCAAAGACACAAACAACTATGTCCTAAAGCGGGAAACATATAGTTCATTTCCCATTAATCCATACAGAAGCACATGTAATTCAATAGCAAGCAACAACCACCGGTGAAGATAAGATAGAGAAACCAAAACACATGAGGCTGCGTGGGAAGAGCCCTTTTCGGGATAAAAAACCCTGAGGAAATCCAAGGTCGAGCCATTGTATTATTGACTGGCGAAGGTTACAGTAATTGGACTCCTTGGCACAGAGATTACATCTTGTTCATTCTAGAAACAATCTAGTAACCAACTCTCCCTCTGTACATTTCCTGATCAACCTCTCAAACCAAACAATCTTCGTACTATTGCAATACCCTTACACAGTATACAGTACAGATCAACACGAGAGATCAACCATGGCGTTCAATCATTGATCGGAAGAATTGACGGTATAACCACTTGCATCTCACTTCCTTTGTTTCGGCCTCATGGCCTCGGCCTTCCAGCCAGCCACTTGGCCCTCACTCTATTGCTCACCTTTTTCGAACAATCCAACCAAGCATCATCTTCTATTCCAGGCTATATTCATTTCATTTCTGTCTGTCGAGCTTCCTCTCAGAACTGCCACATTGAACTGTCTTCCAATGGTTCTCATTCAGCTTCTCCTATTGGTCCAACACAAGCCACGTGGATGGTCATCCCTCAGTCAAAAGAGTTCACATTGTATGACCGGTGAGACGGCCAGAGTGTCTCCCTAATGCCACATAATAGCATCGATACTCATGCAAGAGTTTCCTCATCAAGCTGGAGCTCATATAAGCTATTCTAGAAGTCACCGCAGAATCTCAACATTGTTATACGACAAAGAAATCTTGCTTTCGCCAAAGAGGTTTCGCCAGAGACTTCTTGAAGTTACTCTGAAACCATGTGATGATCGGCAAGACTAACCGTCAACCGGTGAGAGTTCATTACGAATGCTCTAAAGTCATACCAAGCTCCAAACAATAGTCGACAAGACTTTTTTCCATTGCTAAGACCTCACACCGAGCTCTAAGACTTTCTCTGAAGTGATCAACAGTCTGCAAGACTCTACTGCTATCATTGAGACATTACTCTGAAACCTCTAGTCATACCGGGTGCCAAAGAATAGTCAGCAAGACCTATGTCCATTCGCTAAGAGTTCACATCGAGATCTTTATGTTACCGTGAAGACTCCATATGTGTTCTCGTCGATGAGACATTCATCGTTCACTAAGACTTCTTCCCGAGACCATTTGGGTTACCCCGATAGCCATATGCTATTGGTAAGACATTCTTCAGTCGCTAAGAGATCTCCCCGAGATCCTTTGTGTTACTCCGATGACCAACACCTGATCCTCTGTCGGTGAGACATTTGTACATCGGTAAGACTTCTTATCGATATAATATAAGATACGCCGAAGATCACAACATGTAACATACTATCGGTGAGACTTTAACACATCACCCTGACTTCACAGCGAACTAAATCTTTCGGCCAAAGGTCTCCCTGATACACGATAGAATGGCCTATCGGCCAGAGATCTCCACGGGTGGTGAGAGGTTACAACGACTGCTTCTTGTCACAGCGATAGGCTCCTTTGGTGAGACAGAAGCAAGGTCATAGCGACCTGTACAATTTCAACAAGGTTTCAACTGCTAGTCGGCCAGACATGAATAATGTCACAACGACTTTTCTCTCTTAGAGGTTTCAGCCTATGGGATTGAGGCACACAATTCCAACAATCTCCCACTTGACGAAGATCACACAGGCACCTCCAAAACAACCAGAAACTAAGATCACACTAGCTCCACCAGTTTAGACCCCACAATACTCAAGACACCCAATCAACAAGATTCCACAGATAACAGTCCACCAGACAATCTGCAACAAAGACTAGGCATCCAACTGCAACTCACTGTCCAACAAAACAACCGAAATGCAACCGATCACAGCCTCACAGGAAACCACATAGACCTCAAACATGCTCCATCAAGAATTCTACACCAACATCCAAGATGTCCACCATTCAGGCAACAAACCTTGTCATCTTCCAACATGCCGCCTGAGGAAGAAAGATACAAGCCAAGGTGAATAAGCACCATTCCAACGAACATAAGCAAAAGATCCTAGTGATAACAACAACAAGATACTGCTATCACTTCACTGTGCTCAAATGCTATACAAAAGAAATATCAACTTCAAAGCCTCAAGTAGAACACAACCGTGAAGTCATTCTCCAGGAACAAGACAAAACCACCAGCTAGAACAACAATTAGAACGACTGCTTCCATCCAACTGATTAACCCACATGACTGAAAATAGCACTCACAGCTCATGCTATTCCATCCAATTCCACATACCTAAAAAGTATAAGCATTAGTAAACTCATGCCAAACTATAACCAACTCAATAACAACAAATACAAGCTCCAAGTGCCAACCAGTCAAAGAAGACAAAACACAACAGGAACTCCCACTGCCCGAGTAATTCTAAATCTGAAAGATCAAAGACATACCAAGTCTACCAATAACAACACATAGAAAATGTAACCATGTAATACCAAAATATCCACAATGATACGCACAACCTGCAACAAACCGTTACAAGATTCATTTCTCTCACCACAAGTCTTCACAATTCTCCCAAGTACTCCACACACAATCAAAGGAAAAAGGATTAAGAGCTTCCATGTCATCACCCATGAACATGAGTGAAAAACACATGACCACAAGCAAGTGACCACTATAGCTCCAACCAAACCTCAAACCAATGAAATGTGAAACCAAACATCCAGGAAGTAAACCAAGACCAAAGAGAAAAACTCTGCACACCATATCCCTGTAGAACATCCTCCTATATACACTTCTAACAGCCAGCTGTGTCAAGAATGATCCCCTTCTCATCCCAAAAGAAAAGCCTTAACAACATCCAATCGTTCAATCACCAAGATCAAACCAACTTCTAATATCATGTAATCAACATGGATGTAAGCCTCTCAAAGAAGATCAAGCTAGTTCATTTCCCATTTCAGGAAATCAGCCCATACATCATCTCCTACAAATTCTCATCAGTAAAACACATAACACAAAAGCTCAAGGAGATGAAACAAGCTATACATCTTCCACTATGAATCCTCCAGAACCATTAATCAAAAATTCAAGATCCATATCATGAAAGTGAATATAAAACAAATCTGAAAAATATAATGGGCCAAATACCTCTTAGATAAACTGTCGAGCAGACCAAGAGTGGGAACGAGAATACTCCTTCAAGATATATAAATCATTAAGACTAATCAAGAGCAATCTCCTCATAGGTCTCTTATTGAACTCATGTTCAACCAAGGTGTAGGATTCTCAGACTTCTGCTAAAAAATTATCAAGAATAACCATCAACAACACTTCTCTCATAATAGAAAAATAGCCTCACCTTATTCTTCATGTATCCATGAGTACTAGCAACTGATCATCTTATGCTAAATTTCAACTGCATTACTGCACTATCATGAAGTATCAAGCAAATAATCAAAGCACCAAATACACAAAGAATTTTCCAGACCACTGTCAAAGCTCCAATGATCTGAATCAAGAACTTATCATGACACCATGATCTACATATCCCCTTAGGAGATACCATGCTTCAAATGACTTTACCATGATCTCAAGTACAATGCACAATGCCAAAACTCCAGTACACTAACAAGAGTATACCATGACATAAAGCAAATAAACTCAAAACCAACATCACCTATCAAGCACCACCAACACCTCAGCCAAAGACTCCAAGCATCCTCCATGGATCCAAGATGTTGCACATCTTCAAATAATTTCCATGCAAAGGCGAAAGAAACCTTCTGCAACAACAGGATCTAAGGGCTCCCCCAAGAAACATCTGCAACACTAAAGAAGACAATTCACCACCATGTGATGAACCCACAATTACTGCTAAAGCTCCCACTGAAACGTAACATCCGAGCTCTCCAAGCATCATGACCACCTGCTTCAGGTTCCCATAACCAACTATTCAATTTCTCAACAATACCCATCCTCTCATCTCAAAATAATCACACCAATGCACAAGTGACCACTGACAAGGCCAGCTAACAAATCTGCACATGCAAAAAATCAACCTCATGGATAAAGACAATCCACATCCAAGTTATCTCACTATAGCCAATGGGTAGCTAATCCACCAACCACATAACTCGTAGATCACAAACATCGAACATGCAAACCCATCATCGCATTGGAAACTACAACACTGAGATTTCAAAGAGAATAACCATGTAGACAACATGACTCAAAACACCAGATCACACCAAACTTGATTTTCCAATCATGTCCACACTGAGCACCATAATCAAGGAACCCCCAAGCACCACCACAAGAATGCTGAGTGACAAATCACGTACCAACACTCCCATGCAGAGAAGAAATCACACCTTTTCAAACCATGCACAAAGCATGCATGCAGAACTGCAAATATCTCATCCAGCAACACCCCAAAAGCCAGGCTCTAGAAAATAGCTTAATAGCAGCTCCACATAATCACAAGTTTTGCTTAACCATGTAAAACCTGCAAAACCATAGAGCCATGCAAGTACAAAGCATCCTTAAAAAATAAAATAGTAGTTCAAGAAAACCAAGCCCCTTTCAGGCCAAATCTAAACCACCAACATGTACATGCATCCGAGAAAGAGAGAAAGGCTATTTCAGAAGCTTGCAAATTATCTAATGATTTACTTCATATCCTTCATGTATTTGAGGTTAATAGGAAGCAGTGTCTTCCAACACCAGGGAACACCACCTAGCATAAGCACTCTCTTCCATGGCTAAGAAATACACTAGGCTTCTCCATATCATCAAGGAGCCTCTCAGACAGAGACCCAATATGAAAGCTTTATTGCTACACAGCCACGGAGCAAAGAAATCCACCTCATACACCAAGGTTATACCGCTACCATCCAAGAGATATAGATCACATCAAAACAACATGATCAACTCCCTTCTCCATCTCCACCATCCTTTAAGCTACGTGTTGTCTCCGAATATTACAAGACTTCCACTCACCAAAGGATCAATACATTAATTCATTCCTCCAAATTTCCTCCAGTAGAACAAATTGAGAAATCTTCACAGGAGAAATATCCAGAACCAACAACCAAAAGAAGGCTCTAATACCACTTGAAGGAAAATAGCTCTATCTCAGAGAAGTCTCTAAGAACAATGGTGCCTTTAGTAACTTCAATTTCGATTAGATTACCTCAAAGACACAAACAACTATGTCCTAAAGTGGAAATAGACACAGTTTATTTCCCACATTAATCCTTCTGAGAGAAGCACATGTAAATTCAACATCAAGCAACAACACAGATGAAAGATAAGACAAAAAACCAGAACACACAGACTTATGTGGGGAAAACCCTTTCGGGTAAAAAACCCCACACTCCAAAGATCGAGCCATTGTATTATTCAACAACTGAAGGTTACAATACAATTCAGGCTCATAGCCTTTTAAGAGATTACATCTTGTTCATTCTGGAAACAATCTGGTAACCAACTCTCCCTCTGTACATTTCCTGATCAACCTCTCAAACCAAACAATCTTCGTACTATTGCAATACCCTCATAGAGTATACAGTACAGATCAACACGATAGATCAACCATGGCATTCAATCATTGATCAGGAGAGAATTCGGTAGCATAACCCTGCCTCTCACTTCCTCTATTTCGGCCTCATGGCCTCGACCTTCCAGCCAGCCACTTGGCCCTCACTCTATCGCTCACCTGTATCGAACAATCCAACCGAGCATCATCTTCTATTCCAGGCTATATTCATTTCATTTCTGTCTGTTGAGCTTCCTCTTAGAACTACCACAACAAACTGTCTTCCAACGGTTCCCATTCGACTTCTCTTATTGGTCGACAACGAGCCACATAGGAAAGTCTTCACTTGGTCAAAAGGAGTTCACATTGTATCAGCATGTCGGTGAGACACTAACCATGTCTCCTCGATGCCACACAACTTAGCATTCGATATTGCCAAGAGTTTCCTCATCGGCTAGACTGATATCGCTATTCACAAGTCACACCGATCTCAACATTGCTATTGGCAAGACATACTGCTCGCCAAGAGGTTTCATCAAGACTTCTTAAGTTACTCCGAAGCCATCAACAGTCGGAAAGACTATCATCCTTCATTGAGAGTTCATTCTGAATGCTCACAAGTCATACCAAGCTCCAAACAATAGTTGACAAGACTTTTGTCCATCGCTAAGACCTCACACCGAGCTCTAAGACTTTCTCTGAAATGATCAGCAGTTGACAAGACTCTATCGCTATCGCTAAGACGTTACTCCGAAACCTCCAGTCATACCGGGTGCCAAAGAATAGTCGGCAAGACCTATGTCCATTCGCTAAGAGTTCACATCGAGATCTTTATGTTACCACGAAGACTCCATATGTGTTCTTGTCAGCGAGACATTCATCGTTTGCTGGGAATTCTTCCCGAGACCATTTGGGTTACCCCGATAGCCATATGCTATCAGTAAGACTTTCTTCAATTGCTAAGAGATCTCCCCGAGATCCTTTGTGTTACTTTGATGACCAAAACCTGATCCTCTGTCGGTGAGACATTGTACATCAGTAAGACTTCTTCTTAGATAGAATATAAAATGCACCAAAGATCACAACATGTAACATCTTGTAGAGACTTTAACACATTACCCGAGACTTCCACGATGAACTAAACCTTTGGCAAAGGTCTCCCGTTACGATAGAATAACATTGGCGGAGACCTCCTGTGATTGAGAGGTTACAGCGATACTTCTTGTCCGCAATGATAGGCTCCTTTGGTGAGACAGAAGCAAGGCCATAGCGACCTGTACAATTTCAACAAGGTTTCAACTACAAGTCGGCTAGACAGTAATAATGTCACAACGACTTTGCTCTCTTAGAGGTTTCAGCCTATGGGATTGAGGCACACAATTCCATGAGGAAAATGGTTGGGAATGAAATTTCGACTATTCATTCATTGAGAAAGCATGCCTCGCAGTAGTGTTTACATCACAAAAGTTCAGACATTACATGTTGGCACATAAAATAAAACTCATCGCCAAAATCGATCCTCTCAAGTATCTACTATCAAAGGGAATGCTCACAGGAAGAATGGAAAAATGGGTGATGATATTATCAAAATATGACATTGAATATATGGAGCGGAAAGCAATCAAAGGTCAAGTCATCGCAGATCAACTTGCAAAAGCACCTATCTATTCTGAGAGTCCTCTTGTCTCGAGTTTCGGATAAGATCCATTTTGAAATCTCCAACATAGCTAACCAGCTTTGGAAACTATGCCCGATTAGCTCATAAGCGCCAACATGGATCAGGAGCTGGTGTTTTCTTTATCACCCCGCAAGGGGATTGCATACCAAGGTCCTACAAACTGGCATTTCCTTGCACTCATAACATTGCGAAATAGGAGGCTTTGACCATAGGTCTCAGAATAGCAGTGCAGTGGAAAATCATAGCTCTCAAAGTATATGAAGACTCTCAATTGATCATAAATCAAGTGAATGATGAATATCAGCCCAAGGATGACAAGCTCACTCCATACAAGAAATTGGTGGAGACTCTCAAAGAATCCTTCATCGAAATTACATTTGAGC
>VDFB02068558.1:0-18170 GCA_007258455.2 Sequoia sempervirens
AGGCAGGTCACATGGTGAGGAGCGCCTCATTCAAATTTCAAGTCAATCGGAGCAGTGGAGCTATCAGAAACAAGAGGTTACTATTTATAGTAAACCACCTTCAGAAACAGGCTAAAAATAGCAGGTCAGCTAAAAATGGCAGTGTCGACACGATAACAAGGTCATGAGGATGCAGTGTGCAAATTTTCAAGTCGTTCTGAACTTCAGGGATGCAAAATCAGAGGACTTACTATAAATAGCAGGGACATGAACGCTGGCAGAGGAAGGTTGGAAAAATGTCTAAGTCTGAGTTTCATCCTATAGCCTACTTCAAATGCGCCCTCATCCAGTTGGCATGTGATAAAAATTTTTCTAAGCGATGAAGATATCCTGCTCATACCTCCAAATGCGCCCATGCTTGAGAAGCTGACAAAAGTCAAGAAAAATGGCTAAGTCCGAGAAAATCCTCCTGCCTTGGTGAAATGCGCCCAACTCAAGATGAAGTATGAAAAAATTTCTAAGTATGAATTTCATCCTCCACCATGGCCTAAATGCGCCCAACAAGCAAGAAGGTCAAAGAGGTCAAAGAGTTTTATCCTCCTCCCATGCCAAAATGCGCCCAAGGAAAAGTTGGTGCAAGATATTTGAAAAATTTTCTAAGTATGAGTTTCGTCCACCTCATAGGCTAAAATGCGCCCATGCAAGAATAAGCTGGAAAAAGTCAAAGAGTCAACAAAGTTTATCCTCTTCCCTAGGCAAAATGCGCCCAAATACATGCATGTCAAGACAAAAACGGGAGGTGAAGAGTCACTCAGGGGCGTTGTTATCCACCAGCTAGGTCTAAATGCGCCCAAATAAGCTCAAGTGAGGACAAAAAAATGGAATGTGAAGAGTCATCCTTCACCTACATGGAAATGCGCCCAAGTTAGTGTGGTAAAAGTAAGTGCAAGCTGGTAAGTGAAGTGAAAGGTGAGTGAATTCCTCAAAGGCGTGGTAAAAGGTGGTGAATGCTAGGCTTGATTTCCCTCTTCAAGTGCTAGATGCGCCCAAGATGGTGGGTGTTGGAGAATTTCCTAAGGCGTGTGAAGTGTGAAAATAAGATGCTAGGCGTGGTGAAGTGATATGTGTTAGAAAATATTCCAAGGTGGTGGAAATAAAATGCCGAGTATGTTATGCGCCTAGAGTGTGAAGTGACATGTGAAATGAAGTAACTTGCTAGGTGATGAGATTTTTTTTAAAGGCACAAGATGAATATTCCCCTTCAGATATAAAATGTGCCTAAGATGTTGAGTGATGAAAAATACAAATAATAAAATATCTCTAAGGCGTTGGAGTTAGATAAAATTGCCTTGCAAATGTGAAGTAAAATGCAAATGGTGAGTGACAAATGAAATATGCTAGACGCCCTCATGGAAATTTTTCTAAGTGAAGTTGATGTTTTTCTCACTGGCAAACAAATAAAATTTTCTAAGGAAAATTTTCAAAATGCTAAGTGATTCAAAATTTTCTAAGGCACAAATATTTTCTCCCTTAGAAAATACGCCTAGAGCTCTGAGGTGGTGGAATTTTTTTCTTGAAGCACAGATGGATTGTCGGAGATGAAGTCGGTGAGTGCCAGCTGCACGGGTTGATAAAAATTTCTCAAGTCAGAGCAACAGGAAATCTTCACATATGCAAAGAACGAATTTAAATTTCACAGAGAAATAATTTTCTAAGGTTCAAAATTCAAGAAAATTAAATGAACCCGTTCGTTGTGCACCCATGAGTTCAAAGCATTCTGGAGAAAATTTTCTTCTGGGTATTGAAGATTATCGATGAGGAATGGATTCTAAGCTCTTCCACAGCTTGTCGGGGATTCTGGGATGAGGATTTTTGATGGGCACCGGATTGATGAATTTCCTAAGGGAAATTTGAAAATTTTCTAAGGCAAAATGAAGAAAATGTGTTTTCAAGGTGAAATCCTCCGGACGATGAATTTGAAATGAACTGCCTGGGTGAATTTGCTTAAATCCTTCGTGAGGATAGTCTTCCAGAGCCAGAGTTGAACGAAATTGAGTATCGGAGCCCCAATTAGTGAAATGAATTTCTCAAAGATGAAGTTTGTCTAAGGCATGAACTTGAACACGAAGTTGGCTAGTGGAGGCGATGAACGCAAAGCGTGGAAATCAGATAAGTAAGGTGAATTTATATTATGATGTGTTCTAATACTCTTCTCCTCGCTTGTTTTGCAGGAGGAATGTCGAGGCTAGTGCACGATGACTTGAAGTGATGAAGCACGATGATATTACAACCTTCGGAAGAAGATAAAGTTATGAGTTTCAATCTCGAAGGGAGAAAGTTGCAAGAAATTGGCTAAGTATTAGCTCAAGTGACAAAGAAGTTGAAGAGCAACGTCAAGAAAGAAGATCAAGGACAATGCGAACGCGTCTACAAGTGGAATCTTCTAGAAGATTGATTGTGGGCATTTATTGCCTTTGCTATTTTTGGGAGTGAGTGGGAATCTTTGATTCATTTAATGTACCACTCCCTACTCTGGCAGTTTTTAGGGTTAGGGCTGAGGTGGCACGATTTTAGCCACTCTATTGATTGTAACCCTAGCCGTCTTTTGGGACTTGGCTAGCTATATAAAGGGGAGTCCCCTCATTTGTAACACTGATAGAGCGGTAGAATTAGAGTAGAAGTCGGAGTAGAGAGACAATTAGGTGATAGCTTAGAGTAGCTTAGTATAGATTGATAGTGTAGTTTGAAGAAGAGGGAAAGTTTTCCCTTTGAAAACTTTGTAAGAAATTGTTGTGAACACTCTCTCAATAAAAGAGTTTTTCATTGATGGTGAATTTCGTCTTTGTTGTGAGTAGCTAGCAAGGTTTCTTCGTCCTTCCGATTCAAATGGTAGCGTAAAATAGTTCTAAGTAGTATAATTTTTATTCCATGCAAGTAGATGTTAACTGTGGAATGTGGTGTTTGATCTAAGCAACTTCATCTATCCATACCACTAGTGTGTTTGCTGATGGTGAATGCGCCTTGTGTGGTCAACTGGAATATCATGTACTTAACTTCAATCACAATTTGAATAATGGTATGCGTCGTTGTGATGGTATCTTTATGTCAAGTGGTGGTTTGAACATCTTTTGTCATCTCCCTTGAAGATTGCACCGACTCCGTGGAAGCTGTCCGATGCGAGGAAAAGCGAAGTCCGGTTAGAAGTTTTCTGAAAGTTGAGCTCCATATCCCACGCCTTAGAATAGATTTAGACTCTCTAAACCCTCCCCCATTTCAATTCAGTACTTTCTGATTAGAATAGGAAACCCGCGCTTCATAGACAAATCCTTCGAGCATTGAATTCCTTTCTCCGCTGCTGAACAATTCCGTAAGTCCCCTTGAAATACCAGCAAATCACATCGAGCCAAACTGAGCCTATTCGCACTGAAAGAACCTTGGAGTTGAATGCATGAACTTTCTTGCAATCTTAGCATGCAGAATACTTTGATCAAGAAAGGATAGGGAAGCCGTTGGCGACTTTATTCTGCGTTGGTGCGGTCACGAAAAACACATCAACACTACCCAAGTTTTATGGAGATGGTAAGCAACACCTTGATGAACATATCAAGGCTTTCTCTATGGCTTGTGTTCTAGGAGTAGAACATCAAGATGTTGTTGTACGATTGTTTGTGGAAACACTACAAGGAATTGCAGCTGACTGGTTTTACAATCTGAGAGCTGGTGATATCACTAGTTGGGATACCCTCAAGAGTAATGTTGTGACCTTTTCACACATCGCCCCATTCAAAATGGGGACCCCCCCTAAATTTTTGCTCTATTTTGGTCTTTTGGCTTTGGCTTTCTCTCTCTTTCTGCTTCTTTTCTGCTATCTGCTTCCGGGGGTGCTCCCGTCTGCGAGCTTAAATGTAAAATTTGGCCAAGTCTAATATTAGGGTTTCACATCTTTAGGTCACTTTGGGGTCAAATTGAGTTGGTTGGTCAACTTTTGGGCCTTGCACTGCTATTACAACACTTCTAGCAAGTGACCCCTAAATTTTCAGTGAGTTCTGCCAACTTTTTATTTTTAGTGTCGACTTGGGGTTGATTTTCTCGAGATTTTCACATTTTGACGACTTCATTGCATTCTAAGCACTTCAAGTTCATTTCTGACAAAATTTGAGCAAAAACAGATGACTTGCTATTTTTAGCAGTCCAGCTTCCAGAGCAGATTCCAGAGTCTACATGTTACATTTTCTGACGCATGTCCGGAGATTCTTTGTGGGTTTTTCGAGACCTTCGCAGTGATATGACATTCAAAGCAGGATAACAACTTTCAGTATTCGGCCTTCGAAGGCCGATATTAGGGTTTGCATACAGATTTTCTCAGCGCATGTCGGCATATTCTTTCTGGGTTTTCAAAGAGCTTTGCAACGGTGTAACATGCAAGTAAAATTGGTCACTTTTCAGAAACTTACTATTTTTAGCCAGTGCTTGCATGTTGAAAATTTTTCTTGGTTTTTTTGGGTTTTTCAAGATTTTTCGGGCAGTGTGACATGCAAAATCATCCAGCAACCGGTCGGTCACTTTTCAGCCACTTTCTATTTTTAGCAGTCACCACTCTGGCAGCTGCCCGACACTTCATAACTGCAAATTGATCATCATGCAATTGAAACGAGGTCAAACAGAGCTCATTTGAAGAACATGCAGAAAAATTAGGGTTTCAAGTTTTAGCGCTAAAAATGAGGAATCAGACAACAAAATGCCCAAAACTGAAGTATTCACCACGATCAGTGTCCTTCAGGGGGTCTGCTGGTAAAATTTGAAGACAATCGGAGCACTTACTATTTTTAGTAAGGTGTTCTCGACGCGGGCTATAAATAGAAAGTCAACCTTGGGCGCCAGCGCAGACAGGCAAGTTCACCAATGAGGAGCACGCTGTCCAAATTTCAAGTCAAACGGAGTTAAGGAAGTCTCAAAATCAAGCACTTACTATAAATAGTAACTCACTTCGGAAGCAGCTATAAATGGCAGGTCAACATCAAGTCTCAATTTGAACAGGTCAGACATGTGATAAGGACCCTTGGCACGAATTTCAAGACAAACGGAGTTGCAGAGAATGAAAAAGTGCAAAATCCATAGAATTTGATAAACTTTAGATCGGCATCAAATTCACCTTGAAAGTGAAGATAGATGGAAAATAGATAAGTTTGGAAAATGGAAACTTGCCTAAGGAAATCGCCTAAACTTGAGGGAGTTTAAAATTTTGCCTAAAAAGCAAAGGAATTTACCCCAAATTAAGCCCTCAGAGTGAAAGTTGGGGTACTATATCTTAAGTCAAAATGGAAGTACATACCTTCATTTAGCCCTTGAGCTGGAAGGAAAGAAATTCTCTAAGTGTCGAAATTGGAAGCTCCATGGGTCAGATGCGCCCCACTTTGTAAGAACTTCCAAATTTTCTAAGTGTTGAATATTGAAAGTACCCACTCCAATGTGCGCCCATGGTGTAAACTTGAAGTTGCCCATGTGATTTGCGCCTATGTGATAAAATGAAAGCTTGACCTATGATTTGCGCCCCACCTTGCAAAGAGCCTCGAAATTTTCCTAAGGTGTAAACTTGAAAGAGGACATGTGTTTGCGCCCTTAAGAAGAAAGACTCCAATTTTTGCCTAAGTGTTAAAATTAAAACCCCCATAGCTCATATGCGCCTGACTTGAAGGAGGAGTTAGAAAATTTTCTAATTCACGAAATTGAAAGTTCACCCTGTGATATGCGCCTTGAAGCTCTATGTGTCATTTGCGCCTGGATTCATCAAGTGCTAAACTGAAAGTTGGACCATGGATTTGCGCCTGACTTTGGGAGGCTAGAAATCCGAAATTTGACTAAGGCAAGTAAATTGGATGCTCCCTCATTGATTTGCGCCCCCCTTTTAATTTGGAGAATGAAACTCTTAAAAGTTCCTAACTGCACGAATTAAAAACTCACAAACTGTGCAACGAAATTATCAGGCACACCAAGGTGCTAATCGAGGATATCAGCATAATCCTCCAAGTCATCAGGATACCCATCAAGGATACGGTCATGAAAGCAGTCATGGGTATAGAAATAACAATCAAGGATTTCAGAAGAGGTCTTGGAATACAGGACCCAACAACAGAGGTGTTCCGTCGCCATTAGACAATCCGCCACCTCCTGAAAATCGTCCTGCAGATAGAATTTATATGGCCGAAACTACCTCATTAGGATGGTGTAGGTTACACAACACGAACCAGCACTCTGAACTTCAGTGCCACGAATTCCAAGTTGTGGCTGGTATTCTCAAGAGTGAAGCAAGTAATACAGGGGCCACAGAAAACCCTCCAATTACAGGATATGAGTTAGTCCCGGCACCCAGATATGATCAGGCATTGATAATAGAAGATTGCAATTTTCCGCCTGAGTTTCAAAGTTACACGCCCCCACCAGTTAATCAACAATTTCCATCAGCTTCAGCAAACGCTCCCGTGGGGATGCCAGAGTTTCAAATACCGTCAGAAGTTCATGCCACATATGCATCTCCAGAAGAGCCTCTTTATAGAGATGGTTATGCCTTTCCACCTCTCAACCACAGCGTCTTGGTAGAAGGAAGAGGGGAGGTACAAGCTTTTCAAACATCCGGAGGAGTGACACCCAAAGTGTATCAGAGGAATTATCATCAAAAGGAGCCATTGACGTCATCGGTACCTCCGAATAATTTTGCAACCCCGCCGCACCCCAACGCGAGCAACAATCCAGGTCTACCAAGAGATTCCCCAGAGTACAGGCGGCAGAATACAACGCCAGGTGGAGGTGGACAACACGTTATTCAGCAACCCGCTCATCAAGTTGGGCAAGAACCAAAGGAGAGTCTTCCTAGAGAAGACGTGAAAAGACTTGGCTCCTATGTGCTAGAAGAATTCAAAAGGATGAAGGTTAGTCTCCCCTTACATGAGTTGATGAAGATTTCAGAGGTTCGAGACACAATTTTGAGAAGTGTGTATGAAACGCCTATTGTGAAGGATGCGTCCCAAGAAGCAACTAGTGCACCAAGAAATCCTCTTGTTATCACACAGTCTCGTCCCTCACAAAACACGAATCTGGTAGAAGAGGTGCCTCACGCGCCATTTGACACTTGGGAATCTCCACAACAGCCTCAAAATTTTTTAGGTATGGTATAAGGTTCTTCAAACGCTCCTGAAAAGTCATGGATTGAAGATAAAAAGAAACGGTTCAATATTCCTGCGGAGTAGAAGCAAAAACAAGAGCAAACACAGAATCTGAAGAAGGTTACCCAAGACAATCAAGCTTCAGTAAACAAAAAAGATGAAAAGAAGAATGCCTCAGCAAATGAAAGGAAGAAGCCAGTGGTATTCTATCAGGGAAGGGATGAGCCAGCCCCGTTTCTTGTTTCAATCAGAATTTTTGGGAAGTTATTGCATAACTGTTTGATCGATTCTGGTGCATCAAGTAATGTCATGCCTTTAAAGGTATGTCAGGCGTTAGGTATAATTCCGCTCAAGACCAACAAGAAGGTGACTCAGCTGGATAAGACTGAAGTTCCAGTTGTAGGAGAATTGAATAGCATCCATATGCAGTTGGAAGCGGATCCTAGGATTCAGAGTCGCATTGACATATCAGTTGTAGATATCCCTGATGGTTATGGTATGCTGTTGAGTAGAGATTGGTCTAGAAAATTGAATGGATACATCGCAACTGACTTCTCCCACATGTGGTTGCCCTGGAAGGGAGTTCCAAATCAGATAAAAATTGAAAGTACACCACGGCTCAAATTAATGATCACAGAATGTGGTGAAAACAGTGATATCTTGTTCGTGGAAACTGATTTGGGTTCGTACAAACCCGTCAAAAGGGAGGCCCTTTTGCTACAGGGCCCGAAGGAAGAAATTTTTTTAGAAGATACGCCTGCTTCCACTGAAGTGTTGATTGAAAATGATTTAAGTATGAATAAGAATGAAAGGATGTTTGGAGATACCTCCATCGAAGATTTATCAAGTAGAATGCACGAGGCTTTCCATTCAGAGAACACAAGTGTCATGAGTAAGATCTCCTTCGAGCAAGTTCCAAAGATGGCTCCACAAGTCACTTTAGAGGAAGAATGTGAAGAAGTCAATTGGGGAGAGGACCAGATTCAAACAGGGTTACCTCAGTCGATGCACTTGGAGGAGAAAAGAGATGAATCTTTGGAAGGTATGGCTAGGCATCAAAGGGTTATGAGCAGATGGATTGACGAATCATGGTTGGACCCTAATCAAGCTTCTGAGATCCTGGGAAATGATGCATTTAAGTTACGAACAAGAACAGGAGGGGATATCCCATTGCTAGATGATGGGAGATTCCTCAAGCATTATTTCCAACCCTAGGTTCTCTCCGAGAGCCTGCTTGTAACATAGTTAGATTAGGATCTGCTTTCCTGTTTGCTTTTTGTTTGCTTTCCTGTTTTGTTTTCGTTTTGGTTTTGGTTTGTTGCCCTTTGGGTTTTTGGTTTGGCATTTCCGTCCCTTGAGTTGTCCGCTCAAGTGGTTTTGGTTTGGAATGGGCAAATATTTTAGGGTTTTCCCATTGCGATGGGGGTGATGATGGTTTACTTTCACAACGTGGTTTCTTTCCACTGGAATTTGCATAAATTTTTGAAAAAGGACTAAGGTTGTTTTCCGCTTTTCATCATCCAGTTTTGATCAAGCTCGTCTTGGGAGGATAACCCGCTATTGTGTCTCAACACATGAGTCTAAAGACCTTAAAAATCTTACCTATCTCCATCCTGAGTCATTTTGGTTTCCTAGGAAAGGTCTTAGCAGGTGAAAATTTTACATCTTGCTTCAGCGCCACTACAATTCTCAAACCCATTGGAGGCTTCATTGCTTGCCAGCCAATCAAGGAATTGACGGAGAAATCAAATGATGAAGAAAAGAGAATGTGCTTAAAAGAAATATCTGAAATATCAAAAAAATGAGAAATGAAAAATGAAAGAAATATTATGAAATATTGGTCTTGGGAACATACGAGTAACTCCACCGGGGCTATGGACGCCCGGCCGGCAGTGGAGCAATATTCGTGAGAATTGTAGCGATAACCTCGTCGGGGCTATGGACGCCTGACTGGCAGTGAGGCAATGTCCAAGATGCTTTTGAAGTAAGATACTTATATAACTTGCTACGGCCGATTCCGGAAGTCGAGATGGTTTAGAGATGGAATGAATGCACACACTCACAGGGTCTTGGATGAAAGTGTTCTGATCCAATATCGGATTTTTCTCCCCTTTTGAGTGAGTATCCTTCTGTATGATGGTTTGAGGAAGATTAATCAAGGTTCAATTCTTAAAGTGTTTTTCAACACTTTCCCGTGGGGATGCCAGATGTTGTGACCTTTTCACACATCGCCCCATTCAAAATGGGGACCCCTAATTTTTGCTCCATTCTGGTCTTTTGGCTTGGGTTTTCTTCTCTCTCTCCCGCTCTGTCTCTTTTCTACTGTCTGTCTTTCGGGGGTTGCGCCCGTCAGTGAGTTTAAGTGTGAAACTGACCAAGTCTGAAATTAGGGTTTCACCGTCTCTGGTCAATCCAAGGTCGAATAGAGTCAATAAATTGAAAATTGAGCTTAACGTTTGTGTTAGTGTGCTTCCAGCAGACTTCCAACCAAGTTTCATCAGATTCTGAGGTACTTACTATTTTTAGTAAATTACTGCAATTACATCTGATCCCGTCGGCTATTTTTGGTCAAGCCAGTCTACGGCATTAGACATATCCCGGGCAACTGGCATTGAAAATTTAAAGCGGCGGGCGAGACCACTAATACAGCAATCCACGGCTTCCGGGAGGCCAATTTGGGGAGTTGAATCTGAGAGTTTTTCTTTGCATATGCGGATATTATTCGCCAGGTTTCGGGGCTTGTATTGGAAATATAACATGCAAAGATGAGCCGATCATTTTCGAGAATCGGCCTTAGGAGGCTATTTTAGGGTTTGCATGTCGAGGAGTTTCTTTTGCGTAATAGGATGATTCACCAGTATGGAGTTTGAGGCTTTAGCGATGGTGTGACATACAAATGGAGATACTCACTCGAAGAACTTCTTTATTTTACTTGATGTGTCGGCGTAGCTTCCGGCGGATGGTCCATTTGTCGTAGTGCGGCGAAACAAACAGATATCATTTGATATGCATGCAGAGAAAATTAGGGTTTCCAGCTTCGGAGCCCAAAAATAGGCGTAAAAGGTCAGAATTTTCGAAAACCGGTGTAAACCACCGTGATCAGCATCCTTCAGGCTATTTGCTGGTGAAATTTCAAGTCAAACGAAACACTTACTATTTATAGTAAGTCAGATTGGAAACATGCTAAAAATAGTAAATCGAGTGCATGTGTCAGTGTCAGCCAAAAGGTCACGTGGTGAGGAGCGCCTCGTCCAAATTTCAAGTCAATCGGAGCAGTGGAACTATCGGAAGCAAGCGTTTACTATTTATAGTAAACCACCTTCAGAAATGGGCTAAAAATAGAAGGGTGACTAAAAATAGCAGTGTCGACAGAACAACGAGGTGATAGGGATGCAGTGTGCAAAATTTCAAATTGTTCTGAGCTTCAGGGATGCAAAAATCAGAGGGCTTACTATAAATAGCAGGGCATGTAAGCTGGAAAAAGGAGAAAAAATTTCTAAGTCTGGAACTCGTCCACCTACCTAGGAAAAATGCGCCCTCCTCTCAAGGCTGAGCATTCAAAAACTTTCTAAGGCAAAAGTTCATCCTGCTCCTATGGCAAAATGCGCCCTCATAACAGGAGATTGATGAGAAATAAACTAAGTTTGAAACTCGTCCTTCATTAGGGGTGAAATGCGCCCAGGAGAGAAGAAGTCAAAGTGGTCAATGCTTTTCATCCTGTAGCTAGGCCAAAATGCGCCCAAGGGAGATTGATAGCATGAAAAAATTCTAAGTGTAAACTTTATCCTCCACCCTAGGCTAAATGCGCCCAAGTTGTGAGTAGTCAAAGCAGTCAACAACTTTCATCCTCCTCAAGGGGCAAAATGCGCCCAAATACATGCATATGAAGACGAAACGAGGAAGCTCAAGAGTCATGTTGAGGTTTCATTCTTCTCTCTCCTTTGAATGCGCCCATACAAAGTCAAAAGTGAGGGTGGCGTTTAAAGTTTATCCTCCTTCATGCATGAAATGCGCCCAAATAAGGGCAAGTAAAGACAAAAACAAAGAGGGAATATTCCAAAGGAGGTGGCGTTGCAGATTTTCATCCTCCTAGACATGTAAAATGCGCCCAAAACCAAGAAAGTCAACAAGTCAAGAGGCTTTATCCTCCTCTCACCCCAAATGCGCCCAAGGTGAATATTACTACGGCGTTAAAATAAGAATATCCTCCTCTACATAAGAAATGCGCTCAAGTTCAAAAAGGTCAAACTAGTCAACAATTTACATCCTCCTCCTGGGCTCAAATGCGCCCAAGTTGAAGTTGTAAAAGTGAATGCAAGGTGGTGAATGAGGTAAAAGGGTGTTGAAAATGCTTCAAGGCGTGGTGAAAGAAGGGTGAATGTTAGGCGTGATTTCAAAATTTCTTGCAAGTGTGAAATGCGCCTGAGGTAAGGTAAATGGGAGTTGATAAGTGAAGGCGTTGGAATTTAAAAAAAAGAAATATATCCCTCATGAGATATAAAATGCGCCCAAGGCATTTAAAAGAGAAATTTTCTTTCCAAGTGAGTTGATAAAGAATTCCTCACCGCAAGCAAGATGATAGATAAATGAAAATTTTCTAAGGGAAAATTTTTCAAAGTGCTAGGTGATTCAAAAATTTTCTAAGGCATGAAGTATTCTCTTCCTCTAGAAAATACGCCTAGACTCCAAGGCGTTGAAATTTCTCAAAACGTGAGAATTTTCCAGAGGTGAAGTCACTGACTGCCAGCTTCACGGGGTGGATAAAAGTTTTCAAGTCAGAGTAAAGAAATACGCTCCAGGGTGAAGAAATGAAATAAATTTGATGAAAGAATATTTTCTAAGGTTCAAAATTCAAGAAAATCAAATGAACCCGTTCGTTGGGTACCCATGGATTCGAAGCGTTCTGGAGAAAATTCTCTTCTGGGTATTGAAGATTATCGATGAGGAGTTGATTTTAAAGTCTTCCATGCTTCGCTGTGGCCTCCAGGATGAGGATTTCAAGTGGGCACTAGATTGATGAATTTCCTAAGGGAAATTTTTAAAAAATTTCTAAGGCAAATGTGAAGAAAACGTGTTTTCAAGATGAAATTCTCCAGACGATGGATTTGAAAGGAACTGCCTAGGTGAATTTTCCCAAGCTCTTCGTGAGGATAGTTTTCTTGAGCCAGAGATGAATAAAATCAAAGTTGTCAGAGCTCCAGCAGGTGAAATGAATTTCTTGAAGATGCAGTTGAAGTTAATATTGTCAAAGATAATGCGCCCTTGAGGAAGATGCGTTGAAAATTTGGCTAAGGCATGAGGAATCATGAAGAAAGCAGAAGTTGGCCCTTGAAGATCAAAGCGCGAGAATCAGGTAAGTAAGTTAAGATTATATTATGAAGTGTCCTAATACTCTTCTCCTCGCTTGTTTTGTAGGAGGAATGTCGAGGCCAGAGCACGATGACTTGAAGTGATCCAAGATGATGTTTCAATCTCGAAGGGATAAAGTTGCAAGAAATTGGCTAAGTATTAACTCAAGTGACAAAGATGAAGACCCTCAAGTGGAAGAAGTTGAAGAACAAAAGTCAAGAAGAAGATCGAGAACAGTGTGAACGCATCTGCAAACGGAATCTTCTAGAAGAATGATGGTGGACATTATGGCTCATTTATTACCCCTCTCCTTTGTGGCGGTTTTTAGGGTATATCTTGTTTAGGGCTGAGGTGGCACGATTCTGGCCACTCTATTGATTGTAACCCTAGCCGTCTTTTGGGACTTGGCTAGCTATATAAAGGGGGAGTCCCCCTCATTTGTAATTCATTAGAAGTAGAGTTTAGACGTCAGACTAGAGAGTAGAGCGGAGGTGCTTTAGTTGTAATATGTTAGCATAGTAGTTTAGATTGAAAAGGAAGGAAAGTCTTCCCTTTGGATACTTTGTAAGAAGTTGTCATGTATGCTTTCATAATAAATGAACTTTCATTGATGGTGAATTCTTCTTTGTTGTGAATAGTTGTTGAGGCTTCTTCGTCCTTCCAATTCACGTAGTATCTTGAAGTAGCTTAAAGTAAAGTAGTTTTCATTATCATGCAAGTAGATGTTAGTTGTGGACTTGTGGTGTTAATTGAGGCAACTTCATTTTTATCCATACCACTAGCGGCTTGCTGACGGCAGGTTTGCCTTGTGTGGTCAACTGGAAAACTTTACAAACTTAACTTCGATTGTGATTCATGTGTTTGTATGTGTCGTTCTGATGGTGCTTACATGTTGAGTTATAATTTGAAAACCTTTTGTCACTCCCTTGAAGATTGCACGGACTTTGTGTAAGTTGTCCAACGTGAGGCGGAGCAGAGTCTGGTCGAAGTCTGTCAAGATTGATCCCACGTCCCGTCCTTAGATAGAAGATAAACTTCTTAGGCCCTACACCCTTTAAATTCAATTCATTTCCGGTTAGCTTTAGGAAACTTGTGCTCATTTGCCAAATCCTTTGAATTAAGTGAAAAAGAAAAACTTAGTCTGTTGTATGCAGCATTCTTCAGTAGAACAATTGTGTAAGTCCCTTGAAATACGGCAATATCTGTCGAGCCAAAGCTGAGCCTATTAAGCATAGGAACCTTAGGTTGAAAGCATGATCTTACTGCCAATCTTAGCATCTTTGAATACTTTGTTCAAGAGAGGATAGAGCATCTGTTGGGAGACTTTATTCTGTGTTGGTGCGGTCTCAAAAACCACGTCAACATGTATGTATGTTAAATTGTAATCTGAACAACTTTTTCTATCCCTTTGAAGATTGCACCAATTTTTCTAAAGCTGTCCGAAGTGAGGTTAGGTGAAATTCGGTCGAAGTCTGCCGAAATTGAGCTCCACATGTCTTGCATTTAGGATAGAATATAGAACCTTCTTACCCTTTCACTCATTTACTTTCTGCACATTCCTGGTTAGCTTTAGGAAAACATACCTTATTGCCAAATCATACGTGCAAAATCCCCTTCAAATCATCCATCTGCTGTTAACTGCAAGAATCTTGAACAATTGTGTAAGTCCCCTCATAAGAACACAACAATTTACATCAAACCAACTGAGGGTATTCTAAGTATTTCGGAACCTTGGAGTTGAATGTGCGAACATTCTTGCAATCTTAGCACACGGAATACTTTGATCAAGAGAGAACGGAGTAGCCTTCAGACTATTTTGATCTGCTAATTGGTGTAGTCCTAAAAATCACATCAACAGAGACATAGATGATATATTTTCAGCTAGTGCTTTAGGTTTTGATATATTGGTCTTAGACTCATTAGAAAGAATAGTGGGAGAATTACTTACTTGATTTTTGGAAGTATCCTTGGTCAAAGTGGGTAATGGCGTCCCCTTCTTAGCAATGGTCACTAGCAACTAAACATTGTTTTTCACCTTTGCTTCTTCATCCTTTTGAGCCAACCGAGTTTGGGATCGTGTCATAACAGCATATGCTTAACTCTCGGTATTTTCAGTTTCAGCTGAATCATCATAGTGCATGTATTGTATAGTGGAGTCGCCAACTGCCTCTTCATCTTCCTGATTAAAGACAGCTTCATCTTCTGCTTGAAAATCATTAGAAGACAGTTCTTCTCGATCTATTTCATAATAACCAACTGCTGCATTCTTTGGGGGAGCTTCAAGTGCAAGCCTCTTGGGAGGAGGAGGCAATTTAGCCTGATTTTTGGCAGCATAGTTGGAAGCAGAATTTGGATATGCCCTTCTAGGAATATCTTTGTACGGATAAGCATAAGAAGCTTGTGAAACCTGCTTCTTTAAAGCAAGAAGTTCATTAGCCAACTTCTGTACCATAGGATCAGTAGAAGTTGAAGTGGAAGACTCAGAAATGGAATTTCCTTTGAATCAATTAGGATCCTTCCGGATTTTCCCAGCCAAGATCAAATCATCTTCAATCTCTGTAGCAAGAACTTGAGCATGAGCCAAAGTTGTTGGAGCTGCCCTTCTCAGTAGAAAACTGACTTCTGACAGTTGGGTGTTGATGAAGAAACACTTGAGATTTGCAGGAGTAGGCTGAGAATCAATAGGAATTATGTTTGCTAGTTTATTAAACTTTCCAATGAATTCACGCATATTCTCATGTGTATCTTTCTTCATCTGGGTCAGCTGAGCCAACAATGCATGTTCATCTTCGACCGGCTTGAAACGTTCTTCAAACTTACTTGTTGACGTGGTTTTTGTAACCACACCAATCAGCAGAACAAAGTTTCTCAACGGATACCCTATTCTCTCTTGAACAAAGTATTCAGCATGCCAAGATTGCAAGTAAGATCATACTTTCAACTCCAAGGTTCCTTTAATGCGAATAGACTCAGTTGGCTCGATGTGATTTTGCTGTGTTCTTACAAGGGGACTTACACAATTGTTTAGGATACGTGCAGCAAACAACAAATATATGCTTTGGAAGGGATTTTCGTGTGAATGATTTAGCTTTGAAGTACGAGTTTCCTAAAGCTAACCAAAAGTATGCGGAATTGAATGGCTGCAGAGATTTCGAAAATCTAAATTCTAACCTAAATGCAAGGGATGTTATGCTCAATTTCAATGAACTTCAAACAAACGTTGTCTAGCCTCCTGTTGGACAACTTTGACAAAGTTAGTGCAATCTTCAAGGGATAAAAAGGATGTTCAAATCACGATTTGATAATGCAAGTACCATCACAATGATGCATAGCTACACATGAATCTTGACCGAAGTTAAGTATAAAGTGTTCCAGTTGACCACGCAAGACAAGCTTACCATCAGTAAGATCGTTAGTGGTATGGATCAAAGAAGCTCACTTACATCAAACATAAGCATCCATATCTAACTATTAGCATGAAATTAAGTCCTAGTTGAAGTCAAAGGGAGAAGAAACCTCACAAACTACTCACAACAAAGTTTGAATTCACCATCAATGAAATGCTTTATTATGATTAGCCTTCGTGACAATCTCTTACAAAAATTCTCAAAGGGAGAATTCCCCTCCTTCAATGCAATGAAAACTACTCTAACTTCAAAATATCTACTCTCTATTCTGCTCCAATATCCACTAATTGCTGACTACTTCTGATTCTAACTAGATTACAAATGAGGGGGACTCCCCCTTATATAGCTGGCCAATTTCAATGGACGGTCTAGATTGAATTACAATGGAGGGCTCAGATCGAGCCACCTCAGCCCTAGACAAGATTTGCCCTAAAAACTGCCAGAAGGTGGAGGAGTGGCATCATAAATGATCCCAAAAATAGCAGATTCCTCCCTGACCACTATGAGCAATTAATGCCCACTACCCTTCTAGAAGATTCTCGTCCATGACTCAGATTCCCTTGCTCTTCTCTCTGATCGCGTATGCTACGAATCAGGCCAGCACCTCATCAACCTCCTCAGAAATCGTTGGAGTAAGATTAAGCTGATATTCCAGGATAGCCACCATCTGCTCATGTTTATCACAAGACTTTCCCCAAGCCTCAATAGAATCCTATGTACTCTGAATAATTACTGAAAATGTCGAAATGTTCTCAAAGTCCAGTTGAGAGAACATCTTCATCTCGGAGAAGAAAGGTTGCAACCTTGCCTTCAATCCGTCAATTTCAACCTCCTCAGGAGCCAACCTCTTGGCAAACAATGCATCCAACGTGTTGAGGATACTGTTGTGACATTTTTCACACATCACCCCATTGCAAATGGAGACCCCCTAATTTTGGCTTTGCTTTTCGGTCGTTTTGTTGTTGTCTCTCTTTTCTGCTGTCTGACTTTTCGGGGACGTTCCCGTCTCTGAGCTTAAGCGTGAATTTGGCCAAGTCTTAAAATTAGGGTTTGTAACTTTCCAGCCAATTTGAGGTCGAGTGAGATGAATAATTTGAAAATAAAGCTTAACACTATTGTTAGTGTGCTTCTAGCAGGCTCCCAGCAAATTTTCGTCAAATTCTGAGGTACTTACTATTTTTAGTAAGAGTGCAATTATAGGCAATTTGTCAGTATTTTTTGAGATTCCGACAATCACACCACATTCAGAGCACACCAGGCTGCTCATATGCAAAATTTGAGCGAAAACAGACAACTTACTATTTTTAGCAGTCCAGCTTCCAGGACAAATTTCAGGGTTCATATGCAGAGTTTTTCTTTGCATGTTAGCATATTCCTTCTGGGTTTTTCAAGACCTTCGCGATGATATAACATGCAAAACGAGACGACAACTTTCAGAATGCAGCCTTCCGAGGCTATTTTTAGGGTTTGCATGTCAGGGTTTCTTTTGCATGTCAGATGATTCCTGATGGGTTTTTCGAGAGCTTCGCGATGGTGTGACATGCAAATGAAGATAATCACTCAGTAAGGAACTTGCTATTTTTAGCAGGTGTGTCCCGGCAGCCATTTCCCAGCAATTCAGAATCACAAGCCGATCGCAGTGCCACAGAAACGAGAGCAAACAGATATCATTTGAAATGCATGCAGAGCGAATTAGGGTTTCTAGCTTCAGGACCTGAAAAGAGGGGTAAAAAGTCAGAATTTTTGAAAACCGGTGTAAACCACTGCGATCAGCATCCTTCAGGCTGTCTGCTGGTAAAATTTCAAGTCGAACGGAGCACTTACTATTTATAGTAAGTCAATTTCGAAACTGGCTAAAAATAGTAAATCGAGTGCATGCATCAGTGTCAACAGACAGGTCACGTGGTGAGGAGCACCTCATTCAAATTTCAAGTCAATCAGAGCAGTGGAACTATCAGAAACAAGCAGTTGCTATTTATAGTAAATCACCTTCAAAAATGGGCTAAAAATAGCAGGGTGACTTAAAATGGCAGTGTCGATAGAACAGCGAGGTCATGAGGATGCAGTGTGCAAAATTTCAAGTTGTTCTGAGCTCTAGAGATACAAAATCAGAGGGCTTACTATAAATAGCAGGGCATGCACGCTGGCAGAGGAAGGTAAAAAAATATCTAAGTCTGAATCTCATCTTGCAGGTACCTCAAAATGCGCCATGCCTGCCTTCAAGGTGATGGAAAGTATTCCATGAAATAAGTTCATCCTCTTGCCACCTCCAAAT
>VDFB02068560.1:0-33201 GCA_007258455.2 Sequoia sempervirens
ATATGTAACAAAAGAAAAAGCTTATTTAGATCAACAATATTAAAGTTTTACAGAGTATTAAGCTAAGAAAACACCTCATTTTTCAACATTTGGTATCAGAGCTAAGGTTGGGTAGAGTATTGGGATGCCTTTCTCTTAAAGTTTGAAGGATTTATTGGCTTAGTGGGAGCTATTATTATTTTAGTAATTTGCTGATTTTGGAATTGAGTTTTGTTACAATGAATTCAAGGTTAGAGATTGAAAGGTTCAATGGTTCTAACTATGAAATGTGGAAATTAAAAATGGAAGATCTTCTTGAAGAAAGAGATCAGTGGTTAGTGGTTAATAATAGAACAAAGACACCTACAACTATTTCAGATGAAGATTGGGCTAAGTTAGATAAGAAGGCAAGAGGAACAATTAGGTCATGTCTTGCTGATGCTGTTCTTTTAAATGTTTCAGTGGAAACCACTGCATATAAATTATGGAAAAGAATAGGGCATATTTATCAAACTAAGAGTCTCACCAATAAGTTGTATCTGAAAAAGAAGTTGTATTCATTGAAAATGAAAGATGGTGAATCTGTTGCACAACATTTAAATGCTTTCAAATTAATTCTCAGTCAGTTAGCATCCATAGATGTAAAGCTAGAGGATGAGGATAAGTGCATTTTATTACTTTGTTCTTTACTAGATTCTTGGGAAAATCTAATTGTTGCAATTAGTGGTAATGGTGTAGATCCAAAGATGGACAACATTATTCCTACTCTCCTATCAGAGGAGATGAGGAGGAAGTCTAAGGAGGAAATCCAAGATCCCCTGTTTGTAAAAGGTAGGCCTAAGAAAAAGGAGCCTAAGGGAAACAAGGAAGGGAAGGGTAAGTCAGAAGGACTGAGTAAGGCAAAGCGTTGGAACTGTGCGAAACTGGGACATATGAAGAAGGATTGTAAGAACAAGAAAGAGAGTTTCGATTCTTCTACAGAGGAGTCCTTGGATGATAGTAATGATGCATTGGTTATTTCAGCTAATATTATTTGTGATAACTCTTTGCTTCATGTTTCAGATAATCTTCATAGAGAGGATGGTATTCACGATGCCATGTGTAACTCGGTACCATGGTTCAGTGGGAGTTGTTGGCAGTGACTTGGATGCATCATTGGTAAGGTTATCTTCATGTGATTGGGGATATGGTTTGTTCTTGGTTTAGGGTGGTTGCTATTATGCCATGGTTTAACTCCTGATTCTAGATTAGAGTTTTGGCATATTACATGGTTCTCTTGAGACTAGGATGTATAAGTATGTTATGATGCATGTGCTCTCCTAAGAGGAGATGGTTAGATCATGGATGTTATGTTTATGTTCAAGGTTGGAGCTTTGACATTGATCTTGTGTGTTTCTCTTAAGTATTGGGTACATTAATCATTTGTTTGATTACTTCATGAAAGTGTTGTGTTGCATTTGGAGTTTGGCATGGATTGGTTGGTTACAGGTCCTCATGGATACTTGGAGAAATAGGTGAGGCTGGAATTCTCTTATGGTAAGAGACTTTTGTTGGAATGGTTACTTGTAAGAAAAGTTTTTCAACAGAAAAGACCGAGGAGCCTACACCTTGGTTGAATGTGAATTCAACACACTCGGTGGTTTAGCATGCCTCCAAAGAGGTGGTTTGGATATAGAGACTTGGGAAAGGTATTGGTTTGGTTGATAATGGGAAGGTATTAATTGAGAAAGTTAACACTTTAATTAATATTACAGATTATCTTATGAAACCATACAGATAAGTTCTCTTGGTTTTAATCATTTTCTTGGAAGCTTCATGATTATACAGGTTGAATTTGAAGTTAGCATGGTTTGATTAGTTGGTGCAAGAAGGCCATTGGCTTTGAGTCTTGTACTTGTTTTATTATTCCTTGTTTAGAATAATTGCAATGTATAATGTCAAGTGGGAGAATGCTGGAAATAGGATGCCATTTAATTGCAAATCCTAAACATTAATTATTTCACATATCTCCTAAGTTCTTGGAATGTGTTCAACAACACTAAGATTAGGATGAGATTATTATTTGGATGAAATAAATCATGAAATTGACATTTGTAGTTATTCCTAAATAATAGAAGCATGTGGGTGCACACATGGTAAGGTGACACTCACCTTAAGTTCAGTTAACTATTTAGAGTAAGAGATAACACTTCTGAATGCATGTAATGATCCTAAGATTTAGGATTCGATGTTTGCATGCATGAAGTTTAGTTCAGATGAGTTCAGTTTAGTTTAGAATCAGTTTAGTTCAGTTCAATTCAGTTTAGTTCAGTTCAATTCAGTTTAGTTTAGTTCAGTTCAGTTTAGTTCAGTTTAGTTCAGTTATGGTTCAGTTGTCTTCAGTTAGTTTTAGTTATATGTTAGTTAACTTCAGTTAACTTGGAATGCATGGTTAATAACATTGAGTTGTATGACAGATAACAAGGACTACCTCCAGTTAATAGGGGATGACCATTCTTTGGGAATGGTGTTGAGTAAATGTTTCAATTAACAAGAAATCACTTGGAGCTAACTTGGGCGCCCAAGATACTTTCTTGGAATTAACTCCAATGCATGATAAGATATTTCTGAAGGCTCTATTAAGTGGGACCCTCTTTTCCAAGAAAGCATCTTGGGTGCCCAAGTTAGCTCCAAGTGATTTCTTGTTAAATAGAAACATTTACACAACACCATTCCCAAAGAATGGTCATCCTGATGGTGGAGTGGTCATGTTGAGTGTCTTAAAACTCAATGTTGTGTGCCGTCAAGATAACTGAGGGATGTATGTAAAACTTCTTGCTTTCTTAATTTCATATGGCCCAATTCTTGAGCCAATTAAACTACTTGAATTGGCGAACTAGCTTGAGTATTGAATCTTGATCCCTATTAACTCATCTGAGCTCAGCACCTATGCATGCAAGCATCAATCTAAATCCTGAGATCATTACATGCATTCCAGTGTCTCTCCTCCCAAATAGACTAATTGAACTTGGAGTAGTGTCTACTGCCCCTCTTTCCATTGGAGCAACTTTAATGTCGAGCTATATTTTTTCATCAAATATCAATCTCCATCTAATCTTAATGTTGTTTACATTCAGAACTTAGAGTTACATGAAATAATTAATGTTTAGAATTGCAGAATAATATCTATTTCAATGATTATATTCAGTGTTTTCTTGTCATGACTTGTGATGTTCCTTTTGAATAGGTTGTCATTTGTGTTTGATGTTATTGTTCGCGTTTTGCATGTAAATGTTGAACATTGGTGCCCAAGTCAAGATTCAATAAAACACTTTCCATCATCCGTCATACAGTCTTGTGTTCATCATATCCTAGTCGTAAATGTTTCTTTAGTCAATCCCAACGTCGTTTTTTACCATGAAGCATTGGAGGGCATAACACCAAGGGGCTTGTTCTGCCAGCTGCATGGCTAAAACAAGGTCAGGCACCTTTTACTGACAGCTCATTTCACAGGATTCAGCGGCATGAGTCGAGAATTCCGTGACCCAATCTGCCTCCGTGCAGCAACTCATGGCTCAAATCCAATACCTCATGGCCAATTGTCAAGTCCAAAAAGCGCATTATCAAGTCCAATCACCACATCAACACATTTCACATCAATCCTATGTGTCACCTATATCATCATATCAACCTCATTCATCCACATATCATGTTACCCCTTCATCAACCTATCACACGTCTTCTAATGTCAACCCTTATCCATACCAATCCACCTCTCAACAATCATTATCCTATACAACCCCTCAATCATCATTACAACAACAAATCATATCACAACAAGTCCAAACACCATTTCAACCTCAACACATTCAACCACAATCCTATGTGTCACCTTCATCATCATGCCAACTGTAACTGAGGGTTTGTTTTAGGATTAGATTCAATGTTAGCAAATCAATGAAGACAATAAACCCAAAACAATTACAAAATACAATGGAAGTAAACAAAAGAACGATTATACCAGAAAACCGCTGAGACCTCCATGATTCACTTTTGTAACACATTCTAACTTGTTGGTTGACATGTTGCCCTTAGATTCATCATGCGAGCAATCTAAAATAAAAGTCTAAGTCCTACACCAAGCTTTGAAGGATTTGATCAATGCCTAATGCTTATGACAATATGAGTGAAATTCCTATGCCTAAATATGCCAAGACTAAATGAAGTGAGATGACAAATGCTGCGATGTCTAATGTGTAATATCTAATGCCTTCAATGTCTAAAATCCAATGCCTCGTAAAAATGAGAGGAAAATAGCATTTTATAGAAAATGCCATTTTGAATGGACGGATGAGATTGAATGCTAATAAGATGTCTTAATCAATGTCCAAGATTGAATGTTGTAGTATGGAATAGGGTTAGGTCAAAATTAGGGCAATGACAAGAAATGAAGGGTTGAGATTGAATTATGAGATAATTCAATCAAGGGATGAAATTGAATGAGATGTCCGAAGATAAAATTTGATGTGGGAAGATAGAATGGCATGAACAAAGAGGTGATAGGATAAATTAAATAATAAAAATTATTTAATCTAGGTGGCCAATGAATAATTAAATAATAAATATATTATTTAATTATAGAGGAATGTGACAAAATGAATCATTTTGAATTAAATAATGATTTAATTCAAAATTCAAGAGAGTGGACCAAATTAAATAAATAAAATTTATTTAATTTAATGAGAGAAGAGGCTAATGAATAATTAAATAATTAAAATAATTATTTTATTATAGTGTAAAGTGGACAAAAATTAAATAAATAAGAATTGCCATGAATTTTAAGAAAGAAGACAATTAGTGGCTGGCAATTAAATAAATAAAATTTATTTAATTAATGGGGGAGGAATAAAGATAGAAAATGAATTAATTAAATAATTAAAATTATTTAATTAATAGAAGAATATGACTTTAGAAAATAATTAAATAATTAAAGGGTATTTTAATTATGAAGAATGAAAAGGAAATGATGGAGGAATTTAGAAATACTAGCAAGCCTAGAGACAATTTTTAGTGTCTACATTTGCCCCTCTTTGTCATAATGTCGCATTGTGACAAAGAAAATAAGTCAAAAATATGCCCCAGTGCAAAATAAGATGAGGAAGAATGACGAGGAGAGTTACAGTATGCCCCCTCGAGAGGAAAGATGGGTTCCAAGAACATGGGTGTGCTCTCGAAATGGACTAGAAGACTAGAATATGAGGAGACAAAGGAATGTTAGTGCAAAAGATATAGATGATGAAGATGCAAACTAGATGAAAGAATCCTTCAAAACTTGTAGTAGGACTTTAATATTTATTGCTCTTAATCATCATTGGGCGGTAAAAATGACACAAATGGACAACAAACACCATGATATGACATAGACCAAGGTGTGCAAGGTCATCCACTTGAAAAATAGACAGTCATAGACAAGGATGATCATGACTCATACTAAGAGTGTGATTGCCCCAGTCTTTTTGTCGAGACAATCCACAGACAGAAAAAAAGACAAAGACAAATCATGAAACGTCGTTGCTTCTCTAAATCCTGTTTCTAGGACATCCTTGAGAAACTAGCAACATGATTGAAAAAATATACAAATAAAGTCCTTATCATGATACGTCGCTGTTTTTCTAAATCAAGACCTCGCTGAGAAACTAGTAATCATGCGTGTTAATCGTCATGATACGTCGTTGCTTCTCTAAATCCTGTTATTGGGATCTCACTGAAAAACTAATAATATTGTAAAAAGCCAAAAGACAAGTGCCAAGTGTTTTCCAAGTCGTCTAGATATCCATTCACGATCATGTCAAGATGTAGGGTTTGATGATGATGAGATGTTGGATGTAAAAGTTTTAATGATACCAAGATGATGAATGTCGAAGATTTCCAAATTCGGGGGAAGGACACATCTTGAATAATGTTGATGTCAAGAGGATTGATCCCTAAATGTGGAAAGGGGTCCCTCGAAATGATGACGATGCCCAGGAAGGATACATCCTAAGGCATAAATGATAGAGTTTGTTCTTCAGAAGGACACATCTGAAGAATACTGATGTCAAGAGGAGTGATCCTTAGATGTTAAAAGGATCCCTCAAAATGTCGAATGACAGTGACGATGCCTAGGAAGGACACATCCTAAGGCATGAATGATAGAGGTTATCTTTTAGAAGGACACATTTGAAAGGTAACCAAGATCTGACAGTTTGAAAAGGTTATGATCATATGACTTGTTTGGACTGAGTTTGACTTGTGTTTGACTATATGTCAATATTGTCATGATGATATGATTAACATGCTGATGAGATTTTCATATTGAAATAACTGGGTGCCATGAATTATTTTTAGGAATTTACCCATTAGGGAATGATTCACTTTGCCTTGAAGATATTTTGACGTGTGTGCCAGTGTAGTGCCATGAACCCTAATGGACTGACCTAGTGCGGCCTCGGGGGCTCATCAACAGATGGCTTTGCCTATGTCATACACTCAGAGACCTCAGAGTTCGACATGACCAATGATTTTGTCTTGATGTCCAAAGATTGCGTCATGATTTTATTTGGAAAAACCTAAAAAGACTGACCTAATGTCTTGGGGACTCAAATGTGAGTCTTGCCTACGTAGCAAATGCGCAGAGACAACACAGTTCGGACAAACGACAAAGACTTGACTGATTGATAGGACAGATTTTGACCAGAGATGATCCTATGTTTGACATTTTGTTGTGGTTTTCTTCAGGACATTTTTCAATTTTTAGGTCTTTCTTCAAGACATTTTGTGATGTTTTGTCTTTTTTCAGGATAGTTTATGATGTTTTTGTCTTTTTTAGGACTTTTGTGATGTTTTTATCTTTTTTTTTAGGACAATTTATGATGTTTTTGTCTTTTTTTAAGGATAGTTTATGGTGTTTTTGTCTTTTTTTAGGACCTTTTGTGATGATTTTGTCTTTTAGGACTTTTGCTATGTTTTGGTCTTTTTGTGTTTTATGATTTTTTGGATTTTTAGCGTTTAAGAGGATCATGACAAATGCATATAGTACGATGCTTACACACTTAAAGAGAATCAAGGACAAACATGGTGTGCCTAGTCAAAAGGCTGAATACCAATTGACAGGTGATGACAACATTGTTTGACGTGGGAAGGACGCATCCTGAAACAATGTGAGGACGATGACGATAATGTGACGAAAGTATGGAGGTCTACAGCTGGGCCAGGAATGCAGTCAAGTAAAATTTTGGATAATGTGCTTGTATGGATTAGACTCGTTGCATTTGGAATGACTTGGTTAGGAGTAGATGGGATGATGAGTATCCTTAGACCGTTTGACAAGAGAAAGCCAAATAGGTGACATGCATGAAAGGATGAGAGGTGGCCTTGGTAAAAGACAGGAAACATGAGACTAATGGAATTGTCATATGATTTTCAAGGACTGCGTCGTATAAGGTTAATGAAGTATGTCAACAGTGACATGAAATTTCATGAATAATGTATGACCAAAGGATAGGCATGTCAAGAGTTTTCCCAAAGCATGATTTATGTGTGCCAGTTTTATGTCAAGACCGAGGTAAGTGAAAAAGTGAATGGAAATGATATGGAAATGATATGGATCAAATGGTTGGATGCCAATGTCAAGAGGAAGGTCTAGGAGATGAGACGACTTGCCCCCAAGTATAAAATTCCACATAAATGATTTATTTTACACATGACGCTTGTTTGCCAGGTTTTCATCATGGTACTTATCCAGGGCGCCTGTTTGCCAAGTTTTTACCATTTGGATGAATTTTTTTTTCTTTACTATTTTCTTGACTTTTTTTTTTGACTTTTTTTTAGTGTCACCAAGACGCCTATTTGCTAGGAGTTTTCATGAGGTGACAATTTTTTTATATTTTTCAATTTTTTTGTATTTTTGATTTTGTGGATAGCCTGGATGCTTTAGATGACCACTGACTATTTTGAATCCACTGACGTTGTCAATATAGAGACGGATGCCATGATATGCCAACAATGACCTTGTTGAAGGAGTTGTCTTGTCAGGATCATAGCACTTGCATACAACTGATCGATGTCATTGTGGTCCTTTCTGATACTAGAGTTGGCCTTATCAGAATACGCACATCGCGATAGAGTGCCATGAGAGTCCTTGTGGTAAAGAGTTGCTGCCAAGATGTGACGGATGTGTGACGTGGGATTTTTGGACTTTAGACAGGATGTAGGATTATGACAGATGATGGTAGACTTAGATGGAGTGTTTGGACATTTGGATGAATCACTTTTTATTTTCCAAACTTGGTATGGTGAATGAAAGATTTTGGAGGGATGGTGTTTGGAACCAACACCTTTAGATGCCTTGCTTGATGACCATTTTGAAGGAGGTGGAAATTTGTTGTATGTGGGAGTCCTCTTGTCTTGGGGCTCCACATTGTAATTAACTTTTCCTTTTGACATATTTTCTTTGCTTGATCAACTTTTCTTTGGGATCCATTTTAATTTCATTTGTCCACTTGTCTTTTTGTCTGATTCGATGGCCTTTGACATTTGACTTTTATTTTTTGATTTGTATGTATTTTTTCTTTGTTGGTTCCAAAGGGAAGGTTTATTTATGATGGAATGATGGTTCATGGTGTGGGTGGAGGGGGTGTTGGCAACAATCTTATGACAAGGATTTCTCATGGACTCCATTTTGATGTTTGTATTTGACAAAGTTTCCCCTAGTATTGAGGAGGTACCACTAACATCGTTTGATTTACTATCTGAGGAATAGCCAAGACCTTGATGTTTGTAATTTTCCTGAAGCTGTATTGGTTCTAGAATGCCTTGCTCGTGTATTCCTAGTCCTTTTCCTTGATATTGCATGCTTTGAAAAATTCTATTTGCGATGGGGTATTTGTTGTTGTGAAAGCAAGATGCTAACCCATCATTAGGTATGTGGATACTATCACTTGTAATATTTTCGTCTGCAAGAAAGCCTGCTCTGACAAAGATAGATGACCCCAGTTGATAAAGTGTCTTAGCTTCATTGTCTTGTTGGACATATTCCTGACTGATATTTTTGGTCTGCTCTTGTGACATTTTAGGTTCAGATGATTCTATTGGTGCTTCCAAGTCGATGTCGAAGCCATCATTATGGTTAGTGTCATAGAGTCTAGTAAATTCAGCTATAGCTTGATCATTTTCAAATATGTCCATATTGGAATACTCTTGTGCTTGAGGAATATCGTCTATGTGTGTAATGGAGGCAAGTGTCTCATTTTGGAAAGTGTCAATAGTCGAGGCCTGTATAGGATTGGAAAGTGTTTGATCATGAATGGCATAAAGGTCAAGGAGTGGATCGTTTTGGATTTCTTGGTCAATGGTAGGGTCTTGTTCAAGGATGGGGTTGTCATGGATTTGGACTTCTTGGTCAATGGTAGGGTCTTGGTCAAAGATGGGGTTGTCATGGATAGGTGTGTTTTGGATGTCATGATTGTCTTGAAGGACTTCTTGAATGGACTTTAAGATAGAGTCATGGGATGGGCTACCTTGTTCTTGACATGAGGGTGACATTATAATGTCATGCTTTGGGCTTTCATTTTGACATGTATCCTCAAGTTTATTAAATGGGATTTGACTTTGAGCAATGAAAAAAATTTCATTACTAGATGTGGCTTGTGAGGGGGTGACTTGAAAAGGATTAATGAATGATGGACTAGGATAGGATGTGGGGACTTGGACTGGACTAGTATGTGAAGGACTAGAATATGACATGGGTACTTGCATTGGACTAGTATGTGAAGGACAAGGGTATGACGTGGAGACTTGGAGCAGATATGACATGGAGTCTTCGACTGGATTGGTGTAGGTTTGATTGAAATAGGACATGGAGACTTGGACTGGATCAATATGGTATGATGTGGGGGCTTGACATGGGTTGGTAGATGGTTGATAAGGGATGCAAACTTGGACAAGATTAATAGGTGGACTAGCATAGGATGTGGAGGTTTGGAATGGACTAGTTGATAGTTGGCTTCCCTTGTCAAGGTTAGGATAAGGGTGATAAGTGGACGTTTGTTGTGAATTACTAGTAGGATTTATGTTAAGTGATTGTTGATGGTGAGGGTAGATGGATGGAGGTGGCAAAGTATTTATGTCAAATCCTCATGGTAACTTAGCCCCTTGGTCCAAAAGCATGGCTAGATACCTTTGAGGGTCGCGTAAGACTAAGTTTTCTACAAAGGAGACTATATCAAGATTTTGTGATGCAGCTTCTAAGTCTTCTCCATATACTAGTCCATTTTGGTCTCTTTGTATGAATGGTTCAGAAGATTTTTGTGATGAAGATGGCATGTTCATGGAAGATTGCATGTTCATGTTGTGAAATGGGTCAGAAAAAGTCCAATGTTGGTTTGTGTCATAAGTGTTATTATCGATGTTGGGATTGAAATCTTGTCCAAAGTTTTCCATTTGTCCTCTTTGTCTCTGAAGCCTAGTCTGAACAATAAAAAGGGATTTCTCAGATAAGGATGATGAGAATGACAACTAAATGTGAGGATGATGACAACCTATATTTTTTGGATTTTCGATAAGGATGAAAATGCAATACTATGTTTCCTAAAATTTTGACTAGGATGACTAGGTGATGATAACGTTTGTCTAAGGAAATGATTGATGCAAGGTGATAAACTTGTCAAGAAAGGTTACCAAATGCCAAGGTGACAATGAAGATGTTGACTAAGGAAAATGAACAATGCCAAGTCTAGATGCCAAATGAGGACTATGATGGACAATGCAAAGTCTAAGTTCAAAATGAGGACTGGGATTATTTTTTGATGTTTTGTTGAAAAGTCTGAGTTGTCTAAGGTCGATTGTTTGTGTCCAGACTTGCGAATGTTGTGCATATTGTTTGAAAATCTAGAAAGCACTTGACAAGCACAATGTTTTGAATGTAAGCAAGCGCACATAAGACAAGTACAATCCTAGGTTAGGCCAGGACAATATTCGCTAGATTCCATGTGGGTTTCCCCAACTGCATATCTGTAGCATGTGAATTCAGAAGCTTGGCTGCACAGGCTCCCCCTTACAATGCACTCTCTTCTTAGGCCAACCAAGCTTCCAACCCCCATGAAACTCCCATGGAAGATTGATCACCTCTACTATAGACTGCAAAAGTGTGGATGCCTTCACACCGACCGGTGCTGTGCTAGCAAATAGAAGGTTTTTGGCTTACTACACAAAGGTGTTTAGTTTGGGACCCCCATTCGAGTGGCCATACATGGGGCAAGAGATTAATCACCAATTAGGTGGCACTCCAACATGAAGAGGTTAAGCTCAACAACATTTATGGGAGTACTACTCTGTCTGTATGACACATCCACACTCGTAATCTTAGGTTTTCCCTTAAGATTCACATTTATATACCGGTCGGGGGTAGCTTGGCTTTAGCTCCATTTCCGGTTTGAGTCACGTTGGGGTGATGAAATCCCCAGGTAGGCCCAATTTCTAGAGTTAGTATCCATTTCTCTTACACCCAAGATCACCCGAAAGTGTAAGGGGAGAGGATACTCCGATATACTAAGTTGTGGGGTTAAAAACAGATAAAAATGGGTCTGGTTTTCTGATCACCAAGTTTTCACAAGGTGAGAGCATACTCACCTACCATTTTTCAAACACACTTAGACATAGTAGAAAGACAAGTTCGTTTTAATTGCACCAAAGGAAAAATGAGCTAAACTAAAAAGATAAGCACATTGTTTTGATGTTGTCTTTGACGTTCGAACCTGCAAGACCACACATTAGTAGTTTGATAATAATCTTCGACTACTGATCTACAAAAATAGTTAGATGCATCCTTTGTGTCCACTTGATCCAATGTGTCCTTTGAAGTGTTTATTTTCTGCACATGCAGAAAACCAACAAAAAACCCTAACGAGATAATTGATAACTACTATTAGAGGGTTAGCTAGTCACAACAAATCTAATTTTTAGAAACTTTTTTGATAGTAAAATGAAAAATACAGAGAATAAAACATGTCTAAAATCTCAAGAGGTTTCTAAAAATGTAAATAAATCAGAAAAATTTGCTGTTTTGCACCTGAAATTATTTTTTTTATGAAAAATCATAAAAAAATTATAAAAAATACAAAAAAGCTCCAAAAATTCTAATTTTTGGACTAGAGTCGTCTGATATCATCCCAAATCTGTAAATTTTTTTTTGTGATCAGATCTACAACCGTACGTGAGATATAAGCAAATAATTTTGAAACCCTAATTTTAAAAGATCTATTATTTGACTAATAATTTCACATCCAAATTTAAAAGATAAAGAACAAACCCCTATTAAAATTTAGAGATATTTCCAGAAATGTAAACATATCTAATTTTTTTAATAATTTTCTCTCGAAATTAATTTTTCATGAAAAACAACAAAAAAATTATAAAAAAATAAAAACTAATCCAAAAAATATGATTTTTGGAATGAAAGCGCCTGATGTTGTCCCCAATCTATAGAAAAAAAATTTGTGAGAAAATACATAGCCGTTTGAAAGTTATGGTTGAATCTTTGGAAACTAGGGCTTTATCCACAATGATGTCAAACCTGCAACAAAAAGCAAACAAAACCTGCAACAAAAAGAAACCAACTCCAAGATTTCTCAAAATGTGTTAAAATATGTCAGGTTCACCAATGTAACTGAGGGTTTGTTTTAGGATTAGATTCAATGTTAGCAAATCAATGAAGACAATAAACCCAAAGCAATTACAAAATACAATGGAAGTAAACAAAAGAACGATTATACCAGAAAACCGCCGAGACCTCCATGATTCACTTTTATAACACCTTCTAACTTGTTGGTTGACATGTTGCCCTCAGATTCATCATGCGAGCAATCTGAAATAAAAGTCTAAGTCCTACACCAAGCTTTGAAGGATTTGATCAATGCCTAATGCCTATGACAATATGAGTGAAATGCCTATGCCTAAATATGGCAAGACTAAATGAAGTAAGATGACAAATACTACGATGTCTAATGTGTAATATCTAATGCCTCCAATGTCTAAAATCCAATGCCGCTTTCTGTCTAAAAATGAGAGGAAAATGGCATTTTATAGAAAATGCCATTTTGAACGGATGGATGAGATTGAATGCCAATAAGATGTCTTAATCAATGGCCAAGATTGAATGTTGTAGTATGGAATAGGGTTAGGTCAAAATTAGGGCAATGACCAGAAATGAAGGGTTGAGATTGAATTATGAGATAATTCAATCAAGGGATGAAATTGAATGAGATGTCAAAAGATAAGACTTGATGTGGAAGATAAGATTGGCACAGACAAAGAGGTGATAGGAGAAATTAAATACTAAAAATTATTTAATTTAGGTGGCCAATGAATAATTAAATAATAAAGATATTATTTAATTATAAAGGAATGTGACAAAATCAATCATTTTGAATTAAATAATGATTTAATTCAAAATTCAAGAGAGTGGACCAAATTAAATAAATAGAATTTATTTAATTTAATGAGAGAAGAGGCTAATAAATAATTAAATAATTAAAATAATTATTTTATTATAGTGGAAAGTGGACAAAATTAAATAAATAAGAATTTACTTAATTTTAGAAAGAAGACTTAATTAGTGACGTAATTAAATAAATAAAATTTATTTAATTAATCAGGGAGGAATAAAGATAGAAAATGAATTAATTAAATAATTAAAATTATTTAATTAATAGAAGAATTATGACTTTAGAAAATAATTAAATAATTAAAAATTATTTAATTATGAAGAATGAAAGGGGAAATGATGGAGAATTTAGAAATCGCAAGCCTAGGACAATTTTTAGTGTCTACACCAACCTAACACATCTACCTATCATGACAATGCCACATCAACATGTCCACCCATATCACAACAAGAACATAAGATCCCAAGTCCAGCTTGGCAACAAAATCAAGAGCCTTTAAGTCTTAATGCCACCTTTGACAAGGGGAACACCAATCTAGTTCATGCACCCTTACCACCATCCAATCAAATGCCTATCCATAAGCCACCATGTCCGAGTCCTAATTCATTGGCCTCTTTACCATATAACCAATAAAACTCTTCATTACCCCCATCATCATCCAATCCTCCATCAAATCAATGCCCTACATTTAGATATTTAAAAAATAAATTAATGGCATTACCTAAATCCACCCATCCACCTATAAAGGATGTGACCCAAGGGCTACAAGCAAGGAATCAATTGTCGCCATGTCATTCAACACATACAATTGAACATATAAAAGAGTCCCCAAACATCATGCCAAGTCCTCAAGTCAACCATGTCATCCACAACCCCATGAGCCAACTCAAGAGTCTCCCATCGTAAGTCCAAGTCACCCTCTTTCATGCTCCTATGTTGTTGACCATCAAGAACATGTAAAGTATCTCCATGAGAAATCCCCTTCCACTTCCATTCAAGCAACCCAAGAGTTATATCAAGAGTCTACTCCCAAGCATGTGGAAACATCAAGCTCTAGTCCTAATCAAGATCAAATCATTTTCATCCAACCTATCCATAATCTATATTGTTTTTATGATCAAGATGATATCCATAATGATGAAGAGCCTATCCATGAGTAACTTGATCCTATACCCATCCATGAGAAAGATATTCCAAATTCACCTCCACCTAGTCCTATCCATGATCCATCAACATCCACTCCCCTTGATGAGACAAGTTCCTCCCAAGCACACATAGAAGATCAAACAAATACCTTGGATCTAAGTGAACACAATGCTAATCAAGATCCTAATGATCCTCCATCACCCACTATCGACCCCAGTGCAAGTCCTCCATCATGTCCTATTGGTCTTTCCACCCTCATTCATGAATGTTCCTTCTTAGAACAACAACAACCATTATCTTCCCTTGCTTCATTTTCTCTATCCAATAAGGAACTCATGTCTAGTGTTCCACCTACACCTAGTCATGGAGTCATGTTGTCCATTGCATACTCCAAAACATGAACCACCAAGGTAAAGGTTTAGACCTTCATGAACAAGGTATTTTGGAGCCCATCCATGTTAAAGTCCCTTCACACTCTTATGGCCTTAGACATACACCCCGAGGACACCAATCTCAAGATGTTGGTACTTCCTCCATGCCTCCTAAGTCCACTTTCCATCATGAATCCTATCATACACCTAAAACATATATTGCCATCCCTCCTCCATCATCCTACAAATATCGAAAGCATGTGACCATACACCTCCCACCATCCACTTTTCCACCATTACTTCCAACTCCTAGTATCTCTCCATCCACTTTACCACCATTACTCCCAACACCTAATATTCCTACCATCCAATCCTCTTATCCATCTACCCATAAATCCTCTAAACATCTTAATCATGACCAATCAATGCACACATTGTCTAAAAATAAAGCTTCCACTCATCCCACAAAATCCAAAGGATTCCAAAATAAAAACTTTGATGCCTCTACACATAAAGTCCAAAATTATAAAAGTCCTAATGCCTTAGCATATAGTTGCAAAATGTCAAAGCCAAGTACATCTAAAAAGCTATATAAGCCCATACCTCCAAAAGTAAAGGACAAAACTAAAATGGTTTGGGTCCCTAAGCAAAAAGAAATCAAGTCAAATGAGGCATCCACATCACAAAAATCTCAACCTTCCCCTCCCATCCAAAATGCACATGCTATTCAAGAATCTCATATTCCATCCCACAAGCCAAACAAAAATAATAAAAATATCAAGTCTATGTGGGTACCTAAAACACTTCATCCACCACCTCCTAAGCAAACATCTCCATTGCTTCCAACACCCCATCCACATCAAAAGCTTCAATGTTTATCATAGTGTGTGCAATTATTGGTCATGGTTCCCTTCCATTTCACAACAATTCCACATACCTCCATCTCCTCATCCTTCACTCATTATCCTACATATCTCCCCCACCATCTTCCTATGGTCCATGCTTTTGGCTAAGCCCCCCCATTCATCTTTTGCATAAGTCCCATATAATCCCTATCATCTTCCTTACATAATCCGTATCATAATCCACTATTTTCCTCCATAATCCACATCACAATCCATTATCTGCCTACTCCATCTCCCTTTCATGTCATCCCTTACCAACATCTATGAGCATAATGACATTTGACATGGTCCATGCAATGACATCCATCTCTAGTGGGACTACCACCTTTCATGGAACTAGACACTTGAGTCCCTTCTACCCATATTCCCCTTCTCCTATCCAAAAAGTCAAAAAATAAACAAAAAAAAAGAGTAAAGAGAAATCCCTTTGTCCAATGGTGAAAACTTGGTAAAAAGGCGCCTTGGATAAGTACCATGATGAAAACCTGGCAAACAGGCGTCATGTGTAGGTTGATCTTCTATGTCACTTACACTTGGGGGCACAATGTCTTATCTATCCAACCTATCATTTTCATGTCATATCATTTCCATCCTACCTACCATCTTAGCCATCATACATACCTATCATATTGAGTCCACTTATCCACCCTTTTCCTTTTGATCTTGATGAAGATATAGGGGAAAAAGGTTGAAACATGTTTTGGGTATCTCTTGACATACCTCATCTATCTAAAACAATCATGTCATTATCCAGTCAAGTCATACATTTTGTCTAGAAAAATCCTAAGTCTTGTACCTAGAATGGGGCATGTTATTCCTATGCGACATAGTCTTTGGAGATCACATCCTTGCTCTCTTCTGATGCATACATCCATAGCACCCATTTATTTATCATGAGCCTTTTATCCCTTATCCCATCACCCACCCTTGCACTTAGACTTGGTTTTCCCCTTGTCATTGGTATCTAGCACAAAGGCTACTCAAATTTTCATCCTTTGACACCTCAAAACATTTCAAAAGTGCAAAAAAATCAAAACATTTCAAAAGTCCAAAAAAATCAAAACATTTCAAAAAGTCCAAAAAAAATAAAAACATTTCAAACATTTTCAAAAGTCAAAAAAATCAAAACATTTCAAAAAGCCAAAAAAATCATAAAATGTCAAAAATCCAAAAAAAACAAATAGCCAACAGAAATCCAAGCAATAATCCAAATGCAAGTCAGTCCTTAATCCATACCAATCAAGTCGATCAATCTTGTCAAATTATCCAATCACATCCTTTGGTCTTGATCCTAATCTTGTTGTAAACCCAATCAATCAAAGTCAATCAGTCAATTATCAGTCATCCTTGTGTTGATCTAGGGATATGTCATTCCCCGCAATGACAACACTATCATCATCAATCAATCAATCAATTACTCATCGGTTTACAGCTTGATAGGGGCAATACCTTGTTTGTTTTTGTATCATGTGTGCATGCTTGTTTGATAGCTTGTGTGTGTTATCATTTTTTTCTTGCATTTGCATCACATCCGACTTATTCCAGCTAATATTCATATCTTGTATCTAGACAAGGTTGTATTACGTTGGGGCACAAGACACATCATCACCTTGGTCCTTATACCTTGGTGCATAACGTCTAGTGTTAAATCAAACATCATGGTTGCTCACTTTCATTGTAGCATAATGCATCCTTCACTTCCTATATCCATTCCTTCATCTTTAGTTCTTGACCCATCCCTTTCATTTCGAGAGCCTACCCGTGTTTGTCTTGCCTATCCTCTCGAGGGGGCATCATCATTCCATCATCATCATATTCTGATATCATCATCCATTTTCCTCTATCCATACCTTAGCTTCTTTGAAATGATGTTACTTGACACAAATCTCATCATCTCGAACATCATCTCAAAGAGGGGAAAAATGTAGACACCCAAAAATGTCCTCTTACAACACCTGTCCCGACATTACATCATTTAGGCATCTTGTAGCATATTTTGCCCTAGGTACCCATGTCATCATCTAATTAGTTAAATAAATCTTATTTATTTGACTAATTTCATTTAGTCCCTTCCTATGCATAATCCATCCATTCCTCTAATGTTAATTAAATAATTTATATTATTTAATTAATTAAATCATTTCTATTCATTCTTCTAATCTTAATTAAATAATTTATATTATTTAATTAATGAAATCATAAATTTAACATTAATTAATAAATCAAATATTTATTTAATTAATAAAATCTAAAAAGGATATTCTTGCTTTCTTTCCAAAATCTGAACTCATGTGTATCTAATTAATTTATTTAATTAGATAATTCATCAATTATCCTTCTCATCTTTTTCAGGATTTATTTCCTTTAAAAGAGAAAATCAAAATATTTCTATCTTTTTGACATCTTATCTCATCTTGTTGTATTTCCTCTTTTTTCAAAAATCAAATCCTTATCGAATCTTGTCAAATCTTATCTTCGTCCACATCACGACTCTATAAATACGGCCTCTCACAATCCATTTAGGAGGTTGATTCATTTAGCATCCTCACTCTATCAAAATCATTCGTCAATCCATCTCTATCATTCTCCATTTGTCATTTTCATTGTCAAGTTGTTATGCTATAGGAATGAGCATCCAACATTCCTCCATTATCTACCCTTCAAAATCTCGCATTCTCATGCAGGTGGAGAAGAGCCATGGAGGTCAATCAAGTCTAGTTTGAGAATCAGTTTGCATTTCTTTTGTTTATTTGCATTTCCATACTAGTTTGTGCTTCATGGTGCTTGATAGGGTTTATTTATTTTGTTGTTTTCAACATCAACACTTAGAAAATTTCCCTATCTACACATACCATTGGAGATTGCATTGTTTCTATTATATTGTAGATTTCATCTTGGTTAAGCAGGAATTGGTTAATGAAGATTGGTCCACCTTGAATGCTGGATTGTTTTCATGATTTCACTTAGGTTTTAGATTAGAAATCTCTCTAAACCCTTGCCTTTTGATATTTTTTTGAGATTATTGTTAGAATAGGTTTAAAAGCATCACTGAATTGTTATATTTGATGAAAGTATAATTTTTAGATCATAGATTTGGGAAAATTGTTGTTAGGGTTTCATTCATTTTTAGATCTTGTAAAACCCTCATTGTTGACTTAAGAGTTTCAACTTTTGTTTTATCATAAATGCCACTTGTGATTACCAACAAATCACACATCATCATTAAGTTGTTTTTGCATTGTCAAGACCTAATGTTAGAGACCTCGGGTTGTTTCTTGAAGTTCACTGATAGGAATCACCTTTCAAGAGAGATAGGATACTTGTATTTTGTCTGTGTTGTTGCAGTGCTAAAAACACCATTTACATGACTTGGTCCAGATTTCTTAGAGCAGACCTATTCCTTATTATGTGGAGCTTATTGGGACATCATACAAGAATCTTGGGTTCATTGGGACCTATCTTGGAGATTCGTAAGTTATTTCATTTCACGAGGAGCCATCTTTTCATATTTTGAGGCCGACATTCATATGTGATCATTCATTGGGTTATAAACCCTTGTGGCTGACACATTCCTTTGTTGGAGCTTGACAAGCATATTTAGAGATCATTGTAATTCATTGTAGATCATCAATTAGTAGTTCATGAGCAGTTAGATGGTTAGATTTCACATAAACCCTTTGGGGGAATGTAATAAAGCCTTTTGGCTAGTTGTATTGTTGAATGCCCTTGTGGTAGGTCTGTGAGCCTTGGATATTTTCCCATGAGGCATATGTTGCATTTAAGATTACCGATTCAATAAAGATTCATATTCACATATCAGTTTCTTGTGTTATTTCCGCTATGTTGACTCTAATCTGCATTGTTTGGGACTATTCTTTCTGAACCCTCCTGCTGTGACTGCACTAGTTGTTTGAGGTGTATTTATTTTGACAAAGTTCTTATTTTGATTCTTAAATGGTTGATAGTTGTGTAGTCTTGGAAAATGTACTCCTTTAAATTTTCACACTATGTTTGGGTCCCTTAATTAATTAGACTCTTAATTAAGCCTCTAACTTTCCCATTTAAGCATTTACAAGTCTAATTAATTGCAATTTCCAAATGAGAATTATGATTTAATTAATGCAAATATTATTTTTAATACCTCAAAATGAATAGGTCCTAATAATTTATGTCAGGACCCATTCACCATTGGGTGAATGGGTCCCCTTTAAGATCACAGATTCAAATTTTAAACTTGTTTTTGGAAGCATCTTAAGGTCCTAATCTCATGTTTTAAGTTTTGGCTTGTAATGTTTTATTTTTCAGAAAATTAGAAATTTGTCTATAAAAGCAAGGCCTTTTTGTCAATTCAAATCCTAGATTTCAAGTGCAAGCATTCACAAGAGCCAAGATTATTGTCAAAGGTGTTCAAGAGTAGATTTCCCAAGTATTTTTTGTAGCATTCAAGATCTTAAGCATCATGTCAAAGTTATCTTCATTCATGCATGTTTTTGGAGCTAACATTGTATGTAGGTTTTAGGCATTCAATTCAAGATTCAAGCATCAAGATCACATCATCAATCAAGCCACTTCTTGCAAGACCAAGACCTTGGAGAGATCTACTAAGTTTTAGTCCTTCAAGGGCTTCAAATCAAGGGTTTGGTGAGTTGCAACATAACACTTGTTCATTCTTCATTCCTTTCATATTTCATTATTTCAATCCAAGGTTTAATTACTGAAATGGGGTTTGACCAAGACAAACCCCCATTCACCAATTTTTTCCCCTCTTGTGTGTTTTGCATATCTTAGGTTGAAAAAGGATTGAAGATCTATCAAAGAACAAAATTGGAAAAGTTGTAAAAGTTGTAAAAGTTGTAAAAGTTGTCATCAAGCCACAAAAACTCACTTTCAAAATTTATTTCTGAATTATTGACTGTGAAACCTAGAGGAATTGAGAGTGCAGACATAGGACTAGAGGATTGTGAAATAATTTTTTCAACCCCTGTAGCAAGACCCATTCACCCTTGGGTGAATGAATCCCAGAGGACACTCAACAACAACATTTTGGTGACAGGTGCAAAAATACTTAACCTTCTCAGATCTTCCAGAAAGTTGTAGGTTCCATTAGACTAAGGTTTAATCTAGTGATTTCAAGTGTTACTTTTCATTTTTGTGTTTATATACTATTTTTAGTTTTTCTATCAAAAGTGTTGTTTTAGTAGACTTACCCTGTCCTAGGTGAGAAAGAAAACAACAATATCTTCTTCAAGGTTGACACACCTAAGGGCTAAAAGTCAATCTTGGCTTAAGGGATTTCTTTTTCCTAATGAGATAGAGGAATATAGGTACATTATACCCCATTTTCCCTTTCTATTTTTAGTAAATTATTGGTGAACCCCCATTTAAATAGAGAGCACCCAAAACTCTTTATTTTATTTTGGTGAACCTGACATTCTTGCACTATAGATTTTTTGATTTGGAGTCCATTTAAACCCTAGATCTAGGATTTGCATTATTTCTCATTACATTGCATCTCATTTAGGGTTGTTAAAACTTGCATTGGTTTGCATTTCATTTAGGGTTTTAGGTTTGCATTTTGCATCCTTTAAAATATGAAAAATTCAAAAATTTGCATGCATATTACATTAATTTTGCATAGGACTTGCATACTAGTGTATGTTCAATCATTCATATTCAAAAATTGAGTCAAAATTATATTTTAAAAAGTGTCATATTGTTCATCATTTATCATTCAATTCACTTGCGTTTAGACATCAAAATGTAAAAAAATCTACTACAAAAACCATAGTTTGCAACCTAGAACAGAGAACAAATACAACAACTCGGAAATTGCATTTTTCATTTTTTAAAACCCTGTACAAGGACCCATTTTCCCTTGGGAGAATGAGTCCTTGAGTGCTCATGAAAACCAATTTTTTTGAGCATTTTTGTGGTCCTCTGCACTTCCCAGATTTGCTAGTAAACCATTGTTTCAGTTTGTCAATTTTTGATAATTTATGTTTTATGCATTAAGTCTAATAATCCATTTAGTGTAGCCATTTTAAATCATTCCAAATTTATTTTAGTAGTGAAAATCATTAGATATGTAGGACAAAATTTTACATTTCTGAAGCATTGCACAAGTTGGATAGATTACTTTTTATTTTGGCACACACTCAAAATTCACAATGTTAGTATCTTTCCTTTCCAAGTATGCCAAGAAAAAGCTCATTAAGAAGCATGTTAGTCATCCTTCCAATATCTTCCCTAGTTATGAGAGTCTCTTAGTGCAAGAGAGTGAAATTGTTGACATATTCCTTAATACCACATTGGCTATCCTTCACTCATCACCTAATATCTCTTCTATTTGTGAAGATGTTTTGATACAAAAGGATGCAAGCATAGACACTCATGACAATCACATTTTTTCTTCTCCTAATATCTCTCCTATTTGTGAAGAAGATATTTTGGTGTTAGAAGATCCACTCATTAAGAGTCATGAGAATCTTGTTTCTCCCTCTCCTAATGCTTCTCTCACTTGGGAAGATACAATTGAACAAAAGGATGCAATCATTGGTAAGCAAGAAAATCATATTTATTCTTCTCTTGATGCCTCCCCTACTTGTGATGAAGTTGTCACATAAAAATTCACCCTATTGAACAAGAGTTCAGTGTTCTGATGACACAATGGAAATGACCTCAAGGTGTGGGACCTTGAAAATTGAGGTCAAGTCTCTAGAGAAGGCCTATTTCCTCTTCTAAACTAAGTGCAAATGTGTTGGTCTAACCAAACACATGAAAGTCCTAATGCTAACTTACTCTAACAATCACAAGGGAAAAGGGTAGAATACATGAAATATGAAAGAAGGTGATGCACCAAATTTAGAGTTTGTTCCTTCCTACTTCATAACAACATAATATGTCAAAGAAAAAACTAAAACACCCACTTAGATATGAAGGTAAATGAATTTTACTCAAAAATGCAACAGGTAATGGTGATAATAGTTGAATTTTATTGACATAAAGATTGAAGTAACCTTTACAATGATAGAATGTAAGAGTTGTAGGTTTGTAGAAGAAAAATACTAGAGGGGCTAGAGGAAGGATAATAATGATGATACAATATTTACCTTTATGGTTCAAGCATAACCAAGATTTGAAATCAAAACACTAACCCTAAACTAACTAGGGTTACATAAATGATGAACTCCGATTAGGTCTGGAAAAGATTTGAAATGCGCCCATAACAGAGCAACCGCCAAGCCATAAAGGCTTTGATATTTTGAGCAAGCCCCAAAATGATGACTTGTATGAATGTAGGGATGGGTACCCATGAAATCTGCAATAAAATATTAGACTGACATACCTTGATAAGAGAATATAGAATCTATAGCACATCAAGGAGTAATGGCACTGACCAACAATCAAAGGTAGCATTGAAAAGACATAAAAAATGGGCCATAGTCAATCAAATTTGATTGAGTAGTTGAGAATATCGCTAAGACATTACTTTTGCAAATCTGCCACGAACTGGAGCCATTAATCGTTAAATTTTGAATACTAGCTATTGGATTGAAGATGGACGATTGGGATCGAATCTCCAAATGAACTTTAAAACATGGCTATTGATTGTAGGAGAATCAAGATCAACGACCATCGCATACCCTCAATACATCACTCATTCCTTTAAGAGAACAAGCCATCAATCTATGATGTATTGGAGGCCAGTGATGTAATGAAAATATGCCACCTGTTGTATAGGACGTGTGTTGCACTATCGCTCCATCACAAATCAAACCCATACCGACCATAAAACCGCCATCACACATCACACAAACCACTCCACTGCCTTTCTTCACAAAAATGATGTGAAGCAAGGGCGTGATGCAACCTCAACCATTGGATGTTTGTTGTTTAATCTTAGCCCCTCATTGCTCATCGTAGAAAGGCACCAGACTTTATGTTTTCAAGCTACAATGTGAAGAACCCTTGCAATGACCATTAGATCCTCTCCATCTTTAAATTTTGGTCCTTAGTCGCTTGGTCATTGCCCATCGTGTGAAGGAACTTGTAGCTCAAAAAAAAACTATGATGTGAAGAAGGATAGTGATATGATGACACCTGGCAGAGAATATTCTGCCCCTTGATACCTTTTTTCCTTCCTTCACATCACTAATCACACAAAGGCTTTCATTACTTTGGATCAATACCGTGATGCATAGAACACCTGCAATGGCCGTTGGATCCCCATTCTTCATTGCCTGTCATTGATCCTCGACCATCACACATCACAAGAAGCTCAAAAATTTTTCATTTCACAATAGCAATGTGAAATGATGGCGTGATATCCATTTGATCTATATCACCTAATCTGTGACATTGGATCTCTTATCACGAGCATAATAGACATCACGGTTAAGGTCTTGGTTACAAGAATGCAAACAGTAGCAACTATGAACACATCACTGATCAAACTTGTAGCTCAAGGAAAGAGGGGTGGTCACCAAATGGTTTTTAAAGACATAAGTTATAACTTATGTGACCTGCAACAACTGATTATCAGTCAACATAAAAACATAAACTCTGCTCATTCACCATGACTACAAACCTTAGGGTTTAATTGTAAACCCTAAGTCAGACTGAGAGCATAAATAAAGAATTCTTAAGAATATTTGACCTCTTTTGATCATGCGGACCAGACCAATTGACTCCTCTCAAAAAACCCATGTCAAAACTATATTCAAACTCCTTTACAAACCCTCTAGAAGTGACTTATACAACCATAGCAATATTGCATGTCAAAATTTTAACTTTTTTAGTAGCTTTACAACAAATGAAAAATATGGATTTCAACAGGATGAACACATAGGATCTCTTTGATTAGATATAAATGATGTGCATCCAAGGGTGGCATAAAATATTTCAATAGAAGTTATCTTACAAAATCTAACTATGGAATGTGATGAACATCTTGTTTGTGTCTCTCCTAAAAACTCTTATACTAGGAAAGATATCATGGTGCAAAAAGATGATAAAATGGATACATTTCTTTTAAATAATAGTAATATGGCTTCCTTAGATGAAGATGATAAGGTGACATTAGACTTCCCCTCGCTATAAGATCATCAAAATGAGGATAAGTATATTAAGGTTTTGAACATTAGATCTCCCTTGATTATTAGACTTCCCGAGAGTCCTCTAATCATTAGACCTCCTACAAATCCTTTACTTATTGGACCTCCCAAGTCATCTCCCAAGCCAATTCTCATCATAAGACCTCCTAAATCTTAGGGGACTATCTTAAATTTTGCAAGGCAACTTACTAGTAATATTATTTCATAGCAACCAAGTTATCATACCATTGCTCATACATATAACATAAGGAACAATAGGAAACCACAAACCATACCTACTTTATTACCATTACCTCGACCTATCTTGCCTAGTGCTCCTCACTTACCTTTACACAATGGAAATGAGTATGATCTTGTAGAAGAACTTCGCAACACTCCTACTAAGATATCCTTGTGGGATTTGATTCAAGCTCCCCCTAATTACCATAACATGATTCAAAATGTTTTACAAGTTTTTATCCCTCCTAGTGTGCAACCAAATGATGTAGCATCACTAATTCAAGGTACGAACTCGGTCAACTTAGACATTACATTCCATCAAGATGAGTTACCTCCATTATAAGTGCAAAAAAAAAATGAAGCTTTTATGATAATGGCTATCATTAATAAGTGTGGGATAAAATGAATTCTCATTGACAATGGTTTGACTCTTAATGTGTGTAGTGTAAACCTTTTAGATGAGATTGGAGTGGAAAAAGCTATGATTGAACCAAATGCTTTATCTATTCATGGATTTGATAATGTGGGAAAACAACCTCTTGGTGTGATAACATTTACTATTAGAGTTGGAAAGGTCACATTGCAAACTCCTATCCATGTCATGCTCGGTAATATTTCATATAATCTTCTCTTAGGTAGACCTTGTATTCATACAATGAATGGGTGCCTTCAACTCTTCATCGTTTAATGAAGTATGTCTATAAAAACAAGGTTTATACAATCAAGGTTGATCCTCACCCAGAAATTTGTTTGAACACTAAGAAAGACAAGGAAATTCTTTGAAAAAATTGATACCAACTTCAAAAGAAGAACCCATGCAAGAGGAAGATAATGAGAAGAATATTGAATAAGTCACAAAGCTATTGGATGATGATTTGGGTTCATTGGATTTCACACCTAAATTCATTGGAGAATACAAGCTTACACACAAAACAAGAAAAGAGAAAGAAAAAAAATAGTATCCACACAAGCTAAGTCATCAAAAGTATGTGAGTCCACAACTTTTAGCAAAGAAGAGGAAAACAAAAATTATACATCCGCATCTGAAGAGTTTGATCATGAGAAACCACCAAATCCAAAAGCGATGGAAAATTTGTATGGAAGAGGTTACAAAATTTTGAAACAACTTGGTTACAATGGAAAAGGATGTGGTGCTAGAGAACAAGGTATCTGCGTCCCTATAGAGCCTAACACATAAGAAACAACTACTGGTCTTGGTTATTTTCCTTCAAAAGAAATGAAAGAATCAAATAAACCTTTGCTTAATATTAATGTCATCATGCAAAGAACTCCTAGGACATATTCAAACACATGTCTTAGTAATGATTAGGGTTCATTAGATTTTACACCCTCCATTAAGGGAGAGTACAAAATATCACAATCTAAAGAGTCTTGTGTATGTATGACATTGTGTACTAAGCAAGAGATACCTTTGTCACAAAAGAAAATAACATATTCTACTATTGATCAAGAGAGTACCTTATTAAAGCTTCTCCAAGCTCACTTGATAGCTCTCTCTCCAATAACAAGAAATAAATTTTACAACAAAATTTCATTTTGTGCATATTATAGAGTTCATGGTCATTCTACTAATCAATGTAAGACTTTGAGTAATAAAATTCAACATCTTAAGGATTGTGGTGCTCTTCCGTGTATTGATGCACCTATTTCCTCTAATTGATACTAATTTTCATCCTATCATGTTTCTCATCACTATGTGGTATTGGTAGCTTTATGTGTATTGCTCATTGTCATTCATGGTGGTACAATATTAGGTGCAACCATATTTCTCTTGGAAAAAGCATGATAGTTCTTGGTGGTTATCTTTGTCTCTATAATTGGGGGGAAAAGGATAAATATTTTTGGGAAGTGCGCATTCTTTCCAAGGATCCTCTCTTTCTCTACTTAAAATACCAACATAGCAAGTATGTTGACATTTTAAGTGGGGGGAATATTGTTCCCCGTTCATTGTTTGCATGTCCCTTCTTAGTGATGATATCATACATCTCCTAGGAAGTGTGATCATTACATTGGAACTATTATTTGTACCCCCTGAGGTAAGTTATATTTGGTACCCCCTGAGGTGAGTTTTGTTTTGAACCCCTGAGGTGAGTTTCTCGCTTCACTTTATTCATGGAAGTTGAATTTAGTGTAGCATTAGCATAGCATATTAATCATGATTGTGGCACCTTATCAAAGTTATCAAGAGGTATAAATTTTTTATGGTTAGTACAATGGGAGCCTATACCTGGCACGACTTCCCATTAGCCACTTTTTGGGGCTCACCTACTGGACAACGAATTTCACTAGCCCTTGTGAGCATATTTTTCATGGCCACCGAGAATAACACAACTTGCTTGCCTATGGAGCTCCATGTGTTTCATAAGTTATTTTACATCCTTGTGAGTGTATTCAATGGATGTGGCATAATACAACTTGCTAGTCCATATTTCTTTCCTCTTTGCATCAATTTTGGCATTGTATGTTTGTGTATCTTGTCTTGCTGCTCCATATCATACATTCATGTGTGTCCCTTTGTGCTTATGTTGGTTTTCCATGGGATCTTGATCCTGGGGGCTTGGCCACTTCCTTGATCTTTTTCATCCTATCCCATCGACATTTATGCACTTGGACCCTTCTTAATGTATATTTGTCTACTTTAGTGTGATTTTGAGCTTAGGGCTCATCTTATTGCAAGATGGTGTGCCCATTGGTCTTCCTTATGCAACACGACACTTGGGTTTGTGACATGGTTTAACCACCTCCTATAGATCTTGTATAAATCTGGTAGTTGTATCGAGCATTAACATGTCGATCTTTTGGTGCAACAACAACCACCAATGCAACAATTGGTATCAGAGCTGAGGTCATAGGTTCAAACCCCTCACTTGCGCTAGGGGGGATTGTTGCAAGATGGTGTGTCCCTTATTCTTCCTTGTGTAGTGCAATGCTTGGGTTTGTGACATGGTTTAACCACCTCTTGTGGATCTTGTATAAATTTGGCGGTTGTATCGGAAATTAACATGTCAATCTTTTGGTGCAACGAAAACCACCAATGCAACACATCCTCTCACTAAAGTGGGGGATAAATATAGTATTGAAAAATGTACTCCTTTATATTTTCACACTATGTTTGGGTCCCTTAATTAATTGGACTTAATTAAGCCTCTAATTGGCCCAATTATCCATTTACAAGCCTAATTAATTGCAATTTCCTAAAGGGGAATTATGATTTAATTAATGCAATTATTATTTTTAACAACCCAAAATGAATAGGCCTTGATAATTTAGGTCAAGACCCATTCACCCTTGAACAAATGGGTCCCCTTTAAGATCACAAATTCAAATTTTAAACATGCTTTTGGTGGCATCTTAAAGTCCTAATCTCAAGTTTTAAGTGTCAGCTTGTAATGTTTTATTTTCAGGAAATTAGAAAATTGTATATAAAAGCAAGGCCTTTTTATCAATTTAAATCCTATATTTCAAGTGCAAGCATTCACAAGATCCAAGATTATTGTCAAAGGTGTTCAAGAGAAGATTTCCCAAGAATTTTTGTGTAGCATTCAAGATCTCAAGCATCATACCAAAGCTATCTTCATTCATGCATGTTTTTGGAGCTAACATTGTGATGTAGGTTTCAAGCATTCAAGTCAAGATTCAAGCATCAAGATCACATCATCAATCAAGCCACTTCATGTAAGACCAAGACCTTGGAGAGATCTAATAAGTTTCACTCCTTCAAGGGTTTTGAATCAAGGGTTTGGTGAGTTGCAACATGGAACTTGTTCATTCATCATTCCTTTCATATTTCATTATTTCAATTCAAGGTATGATTATTAAAAAGGGGTTTAACCAAGGTAAACCCCCTTTCACCAAAAATAAACAATTTTTCCCTCTTGTGTGATTTACAGATCTTAGGTTGAAGAAGGATTGAAGATCTATCAAAGAAAAAAATTGGAAAAGTTATCAAAGTTGCAAAAGTTGTCATCAAGCCATGAAAACTCACTTTCAGAATTTATTTTGAATTTTTGATTATGAAACCTAGAGGAATCGAGAGTACAGATATAGGACTAGAGGACTGTGAAAGAAGCTTTTCAAACCTTGTAGCAAGACCCATTTTTCCTTGGGCGAATGAGTCCCAGAGGAGACTCAACAACAATATTTTGGTGACATGTGCAAAAATACTTAACCTTCTCAAATCTGCTAGAAAGTTGTAGGTTCCATTAGATTAAGGTTTAATCTAGTGATTTTAAGTGTTTTTTTTTAGGTGAAAGGAAATAAGCCTATATAATATATTGGTTTATATAAAGAGTTACAAAAATCCATGAGAGGCAAGAGAGTCAAAAAATCCATACAGAATGCCATAGTTATAAGCATTCATCTTCTACTTATATACCATCAACTGTAGCATTTTCCCTTTGCATATACAACCCTACATATAATTTCTTGATACAAAAAACTTTGTGCTTCTCATCCCATACATTTACATATTTGGCATATTATCATTATATATCAACCTCGTACACATTCTTGTTACCCTATTCTCCATTAACAAAAAGTAGACTATTACCCCTCTCTACAAGGACAACACACAAAGTTCTCATCTTATCTTTCTTGCAAAATATCCTACACTTGATTCCCTACCATTGCTTGAGAATGAACTGTAATGTTGATATCAGGAACTTGAGGAAGAGATCTGTTGTTCCTACGAAATCATGGTATGGCTGAAACTTGCAAACATTGGATGCATGCATGAGTTATGAGGAAATACATTGCATGAAATTTCTTCTTGAACTGATCTATTTCCTCCTTACTAAACTCAAAGTGATATTTGTTGATCACTTGATACAAAAATGAGGAAGAATCATGCAAAATAACCAGTATCATTCCATGGAAAACTTTTGCATAGCTTTTCCTATGAGGGATGAAATGCCTGGGGAAGAGATCTCCAACAAAGCCATCCCCCTTAGTGAAATCATAGTGCTGAATGCCTCACAATAATGCATTGTCTTCCAGGTACACTTTGACCACCACCTTATTTGCAATTTCTTGCAAAATGTTAAAATTCTGCACTAGGTCCAGAGTATTGGAAAGGAAGATGGACAAAAGGTTAACTGGAAAAATGAGCCTCTGAGACTTAGTATGTAGAATCTCCTCCCCAATTATCATCTTAATACAACCCAACATTGATGAGCAATTGACTTTGAACACATACTGTAGTTGATCCCACTCAATGCAGTCAGAAAATGACACTTCCCATGCTCGTATGGCTACATGAACCCTATAATTCCATGGTCGAAACTCCATTCACACAAAGGTAACCTACAAACAGTGAGAGCCCGTCAACTCTGTCCACAACAACAAACAAAAGGCGCAGCGAACAAAGAAGTGTTTAATGGGGAAGAGCAATTTGGAGGACAAAAAGATAAGTAAACGCGAGCAGGTGGCGCAGAAGGAACAGATTAATGTTAACATCTTGCGCCGCAATCTCAATCCATAATGGAAAATCTCTGGAGGACTGTCAAGTCGCATGAGATATTTAGGGTTTGTAATGCACAACTTGCCACCTCTTAAGCCTAACCATACATGATAATAATGAATAATCTTGCTTAGTACTTAAAATCTGCACAGACACAAAAAACATTAGATATGGTAATCATCATAGTTAGCAGCCTCCAACTTTCCCGTGCACAGATAAATCTAGACCAAGCCATATATGCTAATGAATCTTGCTAAAGCGATTCTAACTTTAGTGACCTCCTTAAACTATGATGCACGACCATGCCAAAAGTCTCATCAATGAGCCATTTATTCCCACAATGCAATTTGTTCCTTGACATATGATCTCATCTTGATGCAATTGAGGATATTTGAAACCACATATGGCGAGTACTCCTTAAGGCGTGGATTTAAAAACTACGCTTTCTAACTTTTGGTGAAACCTTAACCCTTTTTGAAGCTTATTCCGTATCCAGTGCGTTTACAGGTAATTATTCAAAATTATACATTCTTTGGTATTGGCGCAATAGGAAGTCATGATATTATCCTTAACGCACCGCCGAAGAAAAATTCCTCTGCTTACATGCACATCCCGCATATTGGCGCAAGCGATCTGAGTATTTACGCCCCAGCGCATTATGAAATTAAAAACTTCAAATTCATTCCGGGGCTTTGTACATTCATAAAAACATATTTCGTAATGCCGTTCGAAACTTGTTCTCTTTTCTTTTACCACTATCAGAATCACCTTCTATATGAATTGCCTTGATTTGGAGTTGTCTTGCAAGATGTAGACCATGAAGTAGAGCCAATGATTCTACCATATTATTTGTTCTAGGAGGAAAACTTATTGATTTGGCTACCTTTACAACTCCCCTTGCATCCTGGATACAAACACCTGCCCCTAAAGGGCCTAGATTTCCTCTGGCTGCCCTGTCAAAATTCAGTTTATAGAAGCCTTCTATTGGTAGGGACCATTTAATAGTTTTCCTATCCACCTTAGGCTTGTAAGGCTACTGAAGAATCCCTTTAAAAGGTAGCTTTATACCTTGCCAATTCTTAAGAATGTTGTTATCCCAGGAAGAAAATATGGAGCCAACATTTTTATGATCTTGAACCCAAGCATTAACTACTTCTATGACTGATTTTTCAATGATTCCATGAACAAACTCAATGGAAGCAACAGATTTTCTAAAGATAGAATTGTTCCTCTCCCACCAAATAGCCCATAACATTGATGCTGGAATGATTCTATAGATGCAAGCAAAGAATGAAGACTTAAATAACACAGGACAAGAAGAGAAAAGATCCCAAACTGAATTTGGTAGTCGAGTGTAGAAATTCATTTTTTGCAAAACAAATAAGCAACAAGATTGAGCAAATGAGCATTGCAAGAACAAATGGTCAGAATCTTCAAGAGTTTCATTGCATAAGACACAATTGAAAGGGTCTGCTATTCCCAATTTAGTAAGACATTCACTTGTGAGAACTCTTTTCTTCAATACCAACCATGCAAAACTGCTTGCTTTTGGAAGGAACATACTACTCCAATAGAAAGAGAAAGCCCTTTGAGATTGAATTAACTCATCTTTATTAAGAATTTCCTTATAACCCTGTTTGATTGAGTAACTACCATTCTTAGCTGGGGCTCATATTATGCGATCAAATTTTCCTGTCAAGAATACTACTCTTGCACCCAAAATCTGAAGCAAAAGATTCTTTTGTTCATTTGTAATTTGCATACAAGAAAAATCTTTCCAACTCACCTGACCTGATGAAGCATCTACTAAATGAACATAATCTATTAATATAGTCCCCCAAATCTGAGACAAGACAGGGATGGCTGATTGCAGGTCTTGACAATCTTTCAATGGAGGGTAACCATTCTAGGAATCTTCCCAAAATTTGAATTCATCTCCACTATTAACTTCCCAAGAGATAAATGATGTAACCACTTTTCTGCATGAGATCATGAAGTTCCACATTGCAGACCCTTCAGGAGGATTAGAGACTATGAGTATTCTTGCCAGATTTTGACTATCTAGATATTTTTCCCTCATCAAAGAACACCATTTTGACTCTAGTTTGGTATACACTTGCCAAATAAGTTTCCCACCAAAGGCCATATTACGCTTAGAGATATCCTCTAAACCCACCCCACCTTTGAGTTTTTCTAGTGACATACACTCCAAAGAGATTAAAGGTATTTTCTTTGTGTCATTCATGTTACCCTTCTAAAGGAAACTCCTTAAAGTTTTCTAAATTTTCCCTACTACTGATTTAGGTGCCCTTAAAACTAAAATAAAATAGTTAGGGATTGCTGAAAGAACTGATTTAATAAGAAAAATACACCCTAAAAAGGACAACTAATGAGCCTTCCAAGCACAAATCCCCTGTTTAATTCTTTCAATGACTTTAGCCTAGTATGATGGTTTATTAGCTCCCATGAAAAAAGGAATGCTCAAATACTTACAAGGCAGATATGCCTCTTGGAAACCCAACAACCTAA
>VDFB02068561.1:0-43178 GCA_007258455.2 Sequoia sempervirens
ACGGTTCAAATGGTTCATGAATTGGAGTCCCAGATCAAAAGCAGCCCGGCCCCTGAAGTTGGCGCACTTTCTAGAAGATACAATTGCAAATGTTCTTTTGAAATTTGAACTTCAAGTTGTAATTTTTCGGCGCCAAACTGCCTAAACTCAAATTTGAATGTTGTTTTGGCTCCAAACTAAAGAGGAGCTCTATTTATGGGCGGGTTTCTAATTTTTGGGTAACTTTTTGGGGACAAGCTCGCATATTGCGAAAGGGTGATTCAATAGCTCTCTGTAACTTGCATGTGTTGTAGAAATTGGGGATTTGAGATCTTCTGCATGTAAGAAGCTCTGTTTTCTGAATAATAAAATTATTCTTTTGTTTGTGGGTTATTTTTGAAGTCTCAGGTTGTGCCCTCATCAATGTGGTTTATCCAAGCTTCCACATTTTGCATACATGTCTACCAGGGCACTTGCAACTACAACATATGGTAAAATTCCCCCTTCCTTGATGATTTGATTGATGTACATACCCTGTTCCAAAGCTCCCATTTTGGCATAGGTAGAGAGAAGGTTGTGGAATTTGACTTTAGAGTTGTCAATTGCATTTGCTCAAGAAATTTTCTAAAGCCTTTTCAACAAACCTATTTACTTCAACAAACTCTCCCTATTAGTTCAATAAAGTAACTTTGTGAAATAGAGTTGTTTTCATCACCATGTTTGGTAAAATACAATGAAATTAAGATATTAGTAACCATTGATGTTTATTACATTGTACAATTCTAAAATTTTGATGTATGGACTTGAACTTGTAAAATTCAAATATTTTATTCTTGTAATAAAATTTCCATAATGTTTACAAGTACATATAATGTTTGTAATTTTTTTAGCAAGGATAACATGATATTTTTTAAGTACAAGATTAAGTTTAAATTTTGCAAGAAAGCTAAATTGAAATCAAAATTATATGTTTTGAGGCAATGCATATAAGACACCCATACAAAATAGTACAAAAGAAAGAGAAAAAATGTAAAGAATGCACTTGTAACCTATACAAGAGCATTAAAATTTTGAAATTAAACATAAAGAATAATAGGATTTATATTAAATACATGAGGCTATTATATAATATCAAAAAAGACTATTTTAAAGTTTAAATTTATATTTTAATTAAGGGTAAATAATTTTGGTTGGATTTATGAATTAGAAATAGAAATTTTGAAAGTGCCCCACCTTTTACAAAGACCAATAAAGAGACAAAAAATGATCAATCATATTAGCATGGAACAACAACAAGAAAAATATAGTTGTAAGTTAGAAAAATAGCATCCAATTAGAAATACTCCACCAATAGTGGCAATGTATCTAATAAAGAGGGTCGTTTTCCCAAAAACATTAGTAGATCTATCATTTCACAACAACTTGAATCCAAAATTCTTCAAGGAACTATATCTTATTGTCAATCTTATCCTTTTCCATGAACGAACCTAGTTCCTTTCTAATGGAGTTTCCATCTTTAGTTTCCAAACTTGAGACCAAAGGGAATATAAAGGGTTCCTATAATCTTCTAAACTTGAACCTTCATATTTTTAAATTGTTAGAAGGAATACCAGGAGGTGAATGTTGCAATTCAAGAGAATGGTAGAGGCAATGAACTCCAACTAATCCATCTCTAACATGATTCTTGTCTCTACCAATCTCCTCTAAATTTCTCTTGACAAGACCATCTAAATTAGTCATGTCTAGAAGAGGACCAACCACCCCTCGATTATGCCCAAAGGGAGCCTCAACCAAATCCTAAGGTAAACAAGGCTCCATCTCATCCTTAAGCATTTTGTTCAACCTTGCCTTCCTCTAAATTTCCCACACCTATAAAATACATAGCTAGACACATGACACTGGTGAAAACACAAGAAAATCCTATAGCATGACATGTTGAACCCAAATAACCAAATTCAAAAATAATTTAATCTATAAGAATAAATAGTTTGATGGTAGAAACTTTATACATATAAAAATATGATAAATGTGTGACTATTTTTCTTTCCAATCTATAACTTTTTGATGTGCTTGGCTATATAATTGAGATGATTCACTCATAATGTAATGATGAAAATTTAGTATGTATCAAAGAAATATTTCCGAGACATCAAGCTACCATTCTACATAACTCTCATGGAAATAAGAATATTATTTTATTTTAACTAAATAAATTGTGTGTACTCTATCTTGAATTACTAATTAATTTTGAATTATATACTTATAATTTAAAATAAAAGCATCCTTTGTAACATAGAATAGTTAGGTTAATTAATGAAATAAAATATGTTTTTATATTAAGAAAAAATTACAAATATATGGAACTCATATGAGAAATTGACTAAGACAACTCTGTGTGAGAGTTAAGATGAGAATAATTTATATACCTTCTTTCAATAATTAACATTATAAATTAATACTTGGCTCATATTTTATAATCACACTAGAAACCAACAATGGAAGATTGAGAATCTCAACTAAGAATTCCACCTTATAGATCACATTCATACTAGAAGCCAACAACTAAAGACCAAATTTCATAAATAAAGTTCATGTGTTATATATCATGCCTTTGAGGGGCCCACAAGTACCATGAGCCTTTTGAAATCCTTCCCCATCTAAATGCATCAATTCCAAGACCATTGGGAGGTGGGTATCCCAAGTTCCTTAATTTCTTGTAGGAATTTAATCAAGAGTAGGACATTGTGACTTTGGCATGTAAATTTAAATCTAAATGCGCATCCAAAAAATACAAATTCATAACTAAATTTAATTCAAAAAGTGGGCCATCTATGGCCTTCTATAAACTTCTCGAAGATTTCATTCCCATAAATGATAAATTAAAAGTTAAGTTATGACCTTCACCAAAATGGCATGAAATTATCTTTCTATGATGTCATATTTTCATAAATCCCTCAAAGAATTTTTTTAACTAATTTTAAACACTCAAACATATAATGGTATAGATTAAGATTCTTGTCTTTATCCTACATTTGGGTCATGTTTGATTAGATTTACTATCATAATTAGAAGTTGTATAAATTGTTATATTATATATTTTTTAACATATATAAAAAGTATGGTTGGATTAGTGAGATATTTATAACAAGTATGCAATATGAAGTCAAACTTTATTAGATTTTATTCTTAATAAATTAGTTTTAATGATTAAATTTATAGCTTTATGCAATCTATAAGTTTAAATAGTTTGATAGTATCTAAACTTTATACATATAAAAATATGATAAATGTGTGATTATTTTGCTTTCCAATCTAGAATTTTTTGATGTTCTTGGCTATATAATTGAGATGATTCACTCATAATTTAATGATAAAATTCATCCTGATATGGAGGATTTTATATTATCTTCCATTAAATTCATCCTCTTTATGAGATTCTTATGGAATATTGATATTCTAGTGTGAATTCTTAATTTTAGACATATCTCAACTAGATAAATTTAGGTTCAATGAAGGCAATAGAACTTTTTTTTCACTTACATAATCCTATTTTGAAGTTCATTTACGTTAACAACTATTAAATTTAAAGATATTTTTATCCCCGATTATTTTCAAATAATTTTACATTAATCTTTGTTTTCTTATTCTTTCTTTCATTGTTTCATTTAAAATTTGAACCATTTAAGGATTCTATGTTATAGATTATAGTTGTCTTCCAATTCTTTTTGAAAATTTCAACCCTCTCATGGTCTAAATAATTTTACATTCAACAACCATGTCTAAAGTACATTATATACCCAACCTCTTCCCCTATTTAACACACTCATAAACCTTGTTACTAATCTTATTTGAAGAGGTGGAACAACCAATCTTAGAGGGATCCTCATCCATAGGAGAGAGAAGGGAGCCATCAATCTAGACTCTAGTACTATTCTAGAAATAGTAGAACTAGAAGCTAGAATCCTAACAATGATAGCCAAGTTGGATAATACACAAGTTTTCCTTTTGAAGGGATTGGGGAACATTTATTCGATGGGTATTATTTCCCCTTCACCATATTTTGATTAGGATTAAGAATTGAAATAATAAAATTCTCAAATTGGTATAAGAAAAAAATAAGCCCTTAGTGGAGGGGAGCTCATTTTTTCCTCATGTGCAACTCTAATAATAGATTTCTTAAATTACATGAGTAAATGAAAAGGGAAGCTAACAAGTCACATGCATCTAAGATTATTTATAAGATAAAAGTTATAGGATAAACAAAATTAATAGTTTCCTTCTAGGATGAAATAAATAATCAAGTAGAAACATTTATATACTTGTGAGGAAATCATCTATATGTTCCTTCCTCTTGTATTTACTTTCTTTATGAGACTTCAAGCCCTTCATGGATAAACCACTTGTAGTAGCTCAATACCTTCCTCAATGGCTTTAAAGGTTAACCTTCTTACTTTTTAACCAAAATTTTAATAACATTCAATTTTGTGTAATTTATGGAGCACTATTATCATTTTAATTCAAAATAATGTAAGAAATTTATATAAATTTAAAAATTAAAAAATCCTAAAATAATAGTTTTAAATTAATTGAAAACATGGTTGGACCCCTCTAATTTTGTGGAACTATTTCTTAAAAGCTCCATCATCCCCATATTTTAATACAAATGAGACATTGAGGCTTTATGTCACTTATAATAGATCTACAATTATTTGATATAGCTCCATTTAGATCAATCCATATATCCTAATTTCTATCAAATCATAGGGTGTCAATTTCAATAATTACACAATGAAGCACATATGATTTTTCATTTGCTAGTAGAGGGTTATCTTATTATGCCATTAAAATAAAATATAGGTCCTCAATACTTTTCATCTTTATTTTCCATCATTACATTGAACCTTATAAGGGACATCTTCATTGGTAATCATCTAATGCATAAAGACAAATAATGTCAAACAATAGCCAAGTTAATTTTATAAATAACTTAAAATAATTTATAACATCATGGGTAAACACTAGAGTCAATCACATAATCTATCATATACTTATCAATCAAATTTCATATAATGTCTATAATTCTAATGACTAGCTTCCAAATAAAATCATCCTTCTAAATATATTAAAGTGCTCAATTATGGTTATATATTACCAATTTTACTTCTTGTAAAATGATATAATCAATAGACTCATTAGAAATTATATTTACAAGCTTATCATCTCTCTCATTTTCTTCTCTTATTTGTACCTTCAATAATGACTAAATTGATTTTGTAACATGACCACCAATGTTAAGTAATGATGCATTGTGTGCAATCTAGTAATTTAAATTTTAGAACTGTTTTCATATATCATTTGTGATGAGAACACCGAATATTATAATTTTTTAGGCCAATCTTTAGGCACTAATTCACCATTGTTAAAATGATCCTTTAAAGTTTATTCATTATTTTTTTCAGGATTATAAATTTTTTTTTTCAGGATTATAAATTTTTACAATCTCTATTAAACCAAACTCAAAATAATGGTATAGATTAAGATTCTTGTCTTTATCCTACATTTGGGTCATGTTTGATTAGATTTACTATCATATTTAGAAGTTGTATTTTGAACTATTATATATTTTTTAACATATATAAAATGTATGGTTGGATTAGTGAGATGTTATAACAAGTATACAATATGAAGTCAAAATTTATTAGATTGATTCTTAAGAAATTAGGACTAACGATTAAATTTATAGATTTATGAAATCTATAAGTATAAATAGTTTGATGGTAGAAACTTTATCAAAATATTGCTTCAATAATTTATAAATCATATTTACAAGCTTATATCATCTCTCTCATTTTCTTCTCTTATTTGTACCTTCAATAATGACTAAATTGGTTTTACATGACCACCAATGTTAAGTAATGACATGCTTTCCCTTTATTACTAGTTGTAGGAAATAAATCTTAGATGCAACCTTTATCAATATTTTTTAAGTCTTTAATGGCACATTTTGTACTAGAGTGCAGACATGTAAATTTAAAATTTAGAACTGTTTTAGATTATGTTTTGAGTGCGATCTAGTAATTTGAATGTTTTGATTATTAAAAACTAGATAGATGTTGAATGTTTTTTTGTTAATGGTATGAAAATATTATTGATGAATAGATGAATTATTAGAATTGTTTTAGATAAATCTATTCTGTATATCTAGATATATTATTTACCAAGGTCTCATTGCTCCTTTAGGTTTACATACATATATATACACATGGAAAATGAAGATGTTCCACCTGCAGAAAATTTGTTTGCAAATACCACTAATGAGATTAACAAATTGAGAGATTCATTAGCACAAGGTGAAAACCTAGGGATATATACTAAACCATGCATGTCAATATTACATAGTATAGAAAAACTCAAAGATGAACTTGAGAGGCCTAGTGCATATTCCCCAAATAGAGTACAGCTTCTATTCTTTCCCGCGTGTGGGAAGAAGTACATGGTGACGTTCCCCTTAAACAAATACAAGATAGTGTGACCAAAGAAATGATTAAAACCACTTGTTTTCCATTTTATCAAAATATGTGTAAGGTTAGGGGATACCAGGTCACTAGATGTGTCGATCCTGTTATGGCCTCATTGATCTACCCACGATTTCTCGCAACACATGGTCTATACCCAAACAATGACTAGATTCCATTGTATTTTGTTCAGTAGTTGTATGTTGAGGTCCATTTGGGCCTCAAAGTCAACTACCTAGACATTCCACCATATGTTGATCAGGGGTGTGGTAGGATTGATGATAGGCCCACCTATCATTGAGTAGATAGACCATCCCCAGTGTTTAGGGTATTAGTTGGCGAGAGGTCTCTTGCTCTCACCCCAGCTCTAGCCCCCATAGCATATGAGGTTGTTATTGCTTCCCAAAAGGAAGCAATTGACACTGTAGGTGACATTGCAGTTGCCACCAGTAGGATATCTACTGATCGTGTAGGTCAATATTTGATGTCCAGAGGTTCTCGATCCATGCCATTTTCAACACAGTGGACCAACATGGATCCTTATATAGTGGTGAAAATCCCTACTCCCACACAACTTGACACACTTATAGGAGATATGGCACGCATGACTCTGCATTGTTTAGCTGGGGACCTCTTGGAGGCATATGCCTCCATTGCATCAGACAACGGGATTGGTATAGAGCATGTTAGAGATCATTTGAGATGCAGAGGTCATTCAGTTCCAGGATCCCATTACTCTCAGTACAACACTAGTGCACGTCAGGATCCACCTACAGATCATTCAGAAGCTACATAGACTATGGGTTTTACTGAGATGTTGATTGCTTCTAGTTTTTCATCGCCAATGCCATCTCACCTGCATAGTCCTCTTCACTCATCATTTCTGGCATGACATGGGATATATCATATGGATGCAGATGTTGGTTCATCGCTTGACTTTATAGTTGATATGGTGGAGACGGGCATTTCAGAGGACTTAGGTCATCCAATATTAGATGATGTGCATGTGCATGTTTCAATTCCTTTTTAATTATTTTTAAATTTTAGTTTTAACTAGATATTCATGTATTGATATATATGTATATATATTGTAGGTGGACATACCTCATGTCACTCCTAGCCTTGTTCCTCCAAATCGTGTACATCGACATGACTCTGTGGATGAATCTGTTGCCAGTGGACATGTGAGTTTTAAATTTTTATAGATACACATGTATATGTACATGCATATGTATGCACATAGATCTAGATAGATATTTAAAAATATACAATTACATTCTTAAAAAAAACTTTCATTTAAAATTTATTTAATATAAATTATATGTATTTAACACATTTTGTACACATTTTTATTTGCAGGGCTCAGCACATCCATCAGAGCAGGATCGTTCTCATTCAGATGGTCTTTCAACTAGGAGTCGACATTCATATTAGGCCCTGCACCAGATCTATGATCTTTAATGCATGTATTTTCTTATATGACGATCTTTAGTATTCGACATTTGATGATCTTTGCTTATATACATACATTTGGCTATTTGCTTATATGATGATCTTTAGTATTTGACATTTGATGATCTTTGCTTATATACAGACATTTGGTTATTTGCTTATATACATACATTTGGCTCTTTTCTTATAACATGTTACATGTTTATACATTGAATCTATTTACATGTATGTATGTGTTTGCTTATGTTTACATGTTTATATGATATATGTATACATTTGCTTATATTCAATATACATGTACATTGGCTTATTTGATGATCTCTTAGAACTTACATTTCCTTATATGATATACATTTTATCTCTAGTAGAATTTTAGGAAATGAACATGCCACTTTATAATTAAGTTCATTCATGTTGACCACAATAAATAATTTGCACGCACACCCATTGAATTTTATAGTAAGAAGTCAAAAATTATAAAATAAATGACTCTCAAGCTTGAAAGTAGACTAATGATATTTTATAAATGAGTTATAAAATATAATTATAAAGAAGAGGTAGGAACATTCCTTTTATAATTATATACCATCCTTCAAACACTTTCCCTCTAAGTTATAAATTTTTTATGTTAAATTATTTCATAAGTAATCTCTTGATCTACACCATTATTAAATTATACGAAAATTTTATTCTTTGAAACATTAAGAAAATTCAATTCAAATTATACCTCTATTGTCTTTTTGACAAATAACAAAATTCTAAAATTACTCTAAAATATATGTTGCATATCTATACATTAAAAAACAACAAACTCCACAATGAAATAACTTGTTTGATTACCACTTGATTCATTTAATGATCTAGGATGTAGTTATTCCATACACTAGAATAATTTTTTTCCCATATGCACATATAGATACTTGAGCTTATTTTTCATTATTCCATATCAAATTGCAAGATTAATTCACATTTATATCACTTGGAGCTCGCAAATTTTGGAGAAAAGGTTTTTGCACATTTATCAAGGAGACAAATATTGGAGAAGACAACTTTTCATTTTTATTAATCAAGGAAAAGTTTGGAGGAGAATTTAACTAAGTTGCTAGAGGATTTGTTTTGAAACATCTTTAACTTCAAGAAGAAAATGGGACAACAAAGAAAAAGAAAAAATGTGTCTCAACGAAAATTGTCAAAAGAAGAAGAACAAAAGAGGTGTGAACAAAACTTGGAAAATTATCATAGAAAGAAACAAGGTACACATGCTTGTTTCTTCTCTCTCTCTCTCTCTCAAGTGTGTGTTTAGGACTTTTATTAACACCTCAATTTGTTTTGCTTATAAATATGCATGCCTTTTATGAAAACCATGTTAGATTTAACTTGGAAACTTTAATACTAAAAAATAGTCATCTTGCATAGACATTACCTAAATTGCTTATCATCTATTTCCAATTGCTTTTGTTCCATGGAATTCTTAAGTTTAAGAATATTTGATTTTATTTGTTTCAACTCCACTTAAATAACTCATAGTCTCTCACTTTCTTTGCTTGCATGTAAATTCAAACAAGCAGGAAATTCTCAAGCGGAAGTCAAGCCAAATCTAGATATTGGATCAAACAAATCTGTTGAAGAACACATGGACCTTGAAGTTAGGGAGGAGACCCAAGTTCAAACAATGCTTGTTGGAGAGGGGTCGGGATCACTTCCTTCTACTGGTATGGATGAGCATATAAAATTAGTTGTTCAAAACTTTTTTCACTTATAGCATCATGTCTTATCACTTTGTTTGCTTGCATACATAAACTTCACTTATATAGAATCATCTCTCACTTTTCTTTGCAAAATATTTTGTGACATGTAGAAAGGGCTCAACAAGTAGGAAGTTCTCATGCTGAAGTTGAGCAAAATCTAGATATTAGATCAAATGAATCCGTTGAAGAAAACATGGACCTTGAAGATAGGGAGGAGGCCCAACTTCAAACAATGCATGTTGGAGAGGGGTTAGGATCACTTCCTTCTACTGCTATGCATGAGCATATAAAACTAGCTAAAAAGGTGATGAAACAATTTTATTATAGAAATTTAGATCATTTACTTGAAATGGATATGGAGAAGTTGAAATGTTATGCCAACCAGCCTTATAATAAGAGAAAGAGTTCAATTACTAAATTTGTAAATGGAATAATCAATCATCATTTTAATCATCTCGATACACTTGAAAAAACTCAAATGTTATCACATTTACTTCTTCGTAATGAGTTGAAAGAGTCATTACAATTGTTGGGTGTACATTCGACATCAAATAAGAAGAAACACATGGGATTACAAAAGGATATTGCTCAAAATGTTAAAAAGGGTTTACACTCCATTGGGAAAGGATCTTGATCAGTGGATAAGGCCACTACAAGAAGGGTGATGTTAACATCTATTGTACATCAAGATATAGCAAGAAAAAGAAAATTGTCTACACTTTCAACTGAAATTGGTTATAGTAGAACCATATTAATAAAATATGAGAAAAAAAAAGTTTTTGGATGAGTGTTTAAAAGGAAATTGGGCAATTATGTGTAGAGATCCCCATTCTGATAGGATTGAAGATGTTGTTAGGAACTTGATATCAAGTTTTTGGCACGATCAAACTTATCCATCATCAATACTAGAGATGTTATGAGACATAGGATTGGGCCTGGTATTTATGAAAATCATATCAAACATTGGCTAGACATAACACAATTTGAGATGTATATGAACTTTTGTAATACATGTAATCATATAAATATTGGGCAAACAATATTTGAAAGATTAAAGCCATATTATGTGAAGATAAACAAGTTTTTTGAAACTTGTTATTGTCGTTATCATATTGAATTTGATCTCCACTATTAGGTGTTTCGAAAGATGAGAGAAGAAAGTTGTGGGTTTCAAAATGCACCTCCTAAATAGGCAAGTTTGTTCATAAAGGCTATTTTATGTGATCATGAAAATGGACCTCAAATAAATTTCATAAAATTAATATGTGAGATATGTGGAAATTTGGCTAAATTTCCTTCAAGAAATGAGGATAATGACCTAACAAAGACAATAAATTGCAAGAGGTAAGTACTATTTTTAGAGAGTTTATTTGTTTCAATTTGATTAGATTGTTATTTGAATTCTCTAATGTAATGTTTCATTCATTGAGTGGTTTATTACTTATTCACATATTTTACTCACATAGGTACAAGTATGTAAAGTTGCAAACACATTTTGGAAAAGAATCCACAAGGTTGAACTATGTAGAAGAGGAGATTCCTATTGGAAAATTTATGGAAGATTTTTGAAAATTGATACAACCATACATACAACATTCCTTTTTTGCTAAGTGGCAAGCACAACAATTCCAAAAATTGAGAGATACTTTCCCACTTGGAACAATTCTATCAGTAGTCGACTTTGCAGAAAATTACTCCTTCGTACATCAAAAGGAAATTCAATCAGAGTATTACTTTTCAAAGCAGATCACTATTATGGTTCATGTGTGTTATCGACATGCACAATCAAAATTGGATGGTGTTGACAGTACAAATGAAGAACGAGCCATAAAGAAATAATATCACTTTTATATTAGTGATGATAAAGAGCATGACACACTTTTTGTCTAACATTGCTTTATAATTTTTTTTGAGAATTTGAGAAGTAGGGATATAAAATTTGAAAAGCATTTTGTATGTTCAGATGGATGTGTGACACAATTCAAATCTTCACGGCCATTCTATGCACTTTATAGATATCATAAAATCTATAAAATACCACATGTTTGGAGTTTTTTTGAGAGTGGGCATGGAAAGGGTGAGCATAATGGAGCAGGAGATTGCATCAAACGAGCTTTAAGAAAACATCAAATGAGTTATCCAGAAGATCCTATAGACAATACACATGATTTTGTTGAATGGTGCAAGAAACACACTGCATCAAATATGGTTGGCACATCTTCAAGAACAAACCGACACATTCCACATAAAGTGTTTTGGGAGATATCGGGTATGTATAAATTACATTTTTAAAAATTTGAATTTATTTAAATTTAATATATATATATATATATATATATACATGTTTGTTCACATAAGTTTGTTGTTGTACATGTATCTAGGTGTGGATAGAAGATCGATGCATGGATGCAAGAGGGTAGAGAAAACAAGATCTTTGCATTGTGTTAGGAATTCAGATAGTCACCATGGATGGACATTATACACAAGGGATTACTCTTGTTTTTGCACTGAGTGCATTGTGGGAAAATATGATCATGCATGAAACAACCAAGAACTTGGATATGTTGGTAAATGGGATACAGTGCCACTAGTTGTTTTAGAAACATGTGATGAAAATGAGGAAAAAAGATTTGAAGACATTCTTGTTGATGATGTTTTTTGCACAGCAACAACTCAGACAGAATGTGAAATCCTATCTCTCTTGAAAGGTAAATCTCTATCAACAAGCCTCAAGAGATAACCCCAAGGTCTCTAATATCAAGTCTTGACAATGCATAAACAACTCAATGATAAATGTGAAAATGTTGGTAATCACAAAGGGACCTTACTACAAGCAAAGAATGAATCTTGAATTTATCAAATATGGCAATGTAATGATACATCAATCCTAAATCTAATCCAAATAATAAAGAAATAACAAAAGGTTAGGGTTTCAAAGAGATATCTAAATTTAACTACTCCTAAGATTAACAATGCAAATGATGAAATACTTGAAATGGACAAATCCCTCATAAACTAATTCCTGCTTGACTAAGATAAATCTACAATCTCACAAAAATAGTGCAATCTTCTAAGGTATTAAGATTTTTAGATCATGAACATTCATCCAAGACAACCCAATTGCAATTGAAATGAATAAACTTCACAATTGAACTAAGCACAATGAATATAAAGTCTAGGCTAACTTTGCAAAGCAACTAACAATCAGCTAGCTGCAAAAAGTATGGACCAGGGATTGTTGCAACACTTCAAACATTAAATCATGAACATCATTGAATCAGATCTAAATCTAAATCTAATAACCTTGAGCAATTTGAAAGATAGAATCATAAGAACCATGCAAGATAAGTCAACACAAAAGAGATCACCAGAAAATCACAATGTTTGCAATTGTATTGAATCACCAAATTTCAACAACAATTCCAATGTTCTATTACAGCACTTGCTCAGAAATTGATTAACTTCTACTTCTTCTCTACTACTAAATTCGCTTGTTTCAAACTAGCTATTTGTGTATCTATTTCTATATGTTACAAATGAGGCAAAGTGCCCAATTTATAGAGAACCCCCAGAGCATGTTGGCCAAGCAAGGGCTTACAAATAATAAAATAGCCAAAACAAGTCGGCCCAAGGAGAATTCAAAAAATAAATTGACATTAAATACATGAAATCAATCCAAGGTTGGCCTAGGATCCTCAACATAATTCGAACCAAGGCACAAGTTTCAATGTAGCCCCAAATTAACTGCCTTCTCCAAGTTGGCCAAGGGGTGGAGTAACTTGAATTTCTTCATTAAATTTCATCTCCAGAATTTCCTTGACGACTCAATAAAAGTCAGCCTGCACTTAGCAAAAACCACCATTAATATCCATTATAACACTATCAAAACATGAAGATCAAGATTAGTATATCATCAACAACATATTCATCATCCATATAAACTCAATCGCAAATCGAAAATCAACCCAGAAATGTCGTTCAAATGCAAACAACATAGTCTAGGATCTCGAGCCAGCCGCAGAAACTGGGCCAGAAGGGAAAATCCAAAAAAATCTGACCCAGGCGGATTTTGGCAAAATGAGCATGAAATCAACAATAGATCATTAAAAATGAATAAAGAATGCATAATCATTGTATAATTCATTCAATTAAAAGCATGGAATGTTAAGAATTTATCATTAAGACCATCCATTTTATCCAATTTTCAAATTTCAACAGGCCTCCCAGAAAATCCAGTCAGACCGGAAAATCTTGAAGCTGGGAAAAAACCCGAGCAACAGAAATCCAACATGAATTCGCACTCAAATTGACCGAAGGTCACACATTTGAGGAACTAGGCATGAAACTAGTTAACTCAGAACCTTCAACAAATCTTCCTTGAACAAACTAGGTTCAATTGAAAGCAAATCAAGACGAAATGGCAACGCCCTAAGCATGAAACCCTTGATTTTAACCATGAACACACAGAGCAAACAAAACGCCAAAGCACCATAAGATCAAATATCAAAACTCAACAGGATGCCAATGATAAAGCATAATGGCAAGAAAATCCACAAGGATCGACTGAATACAACCCCAACAAAGAGCATCAATGAAGTAGACAAGACAACTAGATGAAATCTGAAAACCCGACAGGACGGCGAAATTTCGAAAAAATCTAGCCTAGGCGGATTTCCGCGAAGACCGAAAATTCTCGAATAGCAGTGTTGAAACCGACTTGCCGGATTTTGAATGCAATCTGGGAAAATCCTGAGGAACCGAAAAATCCTGAACTGCAGCAAAAAAATGGAGTTTGCAAGAAATCTAAGAAAATCCGGATGGACCGGAAAATCCCGAACCTGGTTGAAAACCCGGATTTGGCTAGAAACATAAGATTTTCAAAATGCAACTTGGGGAAAACACTTGGGCAAGCAAGATAAACATATTAAGCACATTCCAAGGAAATCATCAACATGCAACTCCTCAAAATCAAAGGGCCAGAAGCACAAAAGCAAAAGCAAAAGAGGGTCCCTGCTTTCAGCGAGGCGTGTGTGCAAAAAATGCACAAGAATTCCTTTGATTTCGATTGATTAAGACCATATTTGAGGATTGGTTAGAAAAGGTACCTGTGTAAGTTTTCATTAATTTAAATATTATATATATCTAGTTAATGATCTTTAGAGACATAAATCTAATTCTTTTAGATTTTTTTTGTGTAAATTTGGTGTACAGGAGATGTTTTGCAGTCATAGCAGAGCCTGGAAACATCGAAGGTGTTAGCTATTATTTATTGTGTTACATAAAGAGAGGAATAAGCTAACACAACCTAAAACAAGTGATGGAATTCCATTTCCCACAGGTGAGTTTGAATTTAAAATTATATATACATTGTGTTTACATGTGCACATTACATTATAAACATTAAATATATATTGTACAAACCTTGAGCACATAAATGTTGTACACGTTCATATGTCTTACTTTAGGTTCATGTTTTCCATGCAGGTTTTGTTGTAGTGCAAGGGACATATCTAAAACAAGTCAAAGTTGTTCAACATGGGATTCATTTTGTTGACTATCAATCTAATAGAAAGTTATATCAATATAGTCACTTAATAATTGCTACCGCCCTACATCTTCATGCAGTTCCACATGCACGTGGCCAAAGAAAATGGAGACTAGATAGTGATGATCATCAAAAAATTCTACATGTTATTGAAGAGCGGGCTGAACCAAAATCTTTGACTTAGATTATATCCATGATTTTCAAGTTCACTTGTAACCCTATACATGTTCAAGTGAGAACTTATAGTAACTTGTGCATAGTTGTAAATCATTTTTTTGTAAATTACAATTATATGTACATATTTGTTCCATGGAAAATTCTTAAGTTCAAGGATCTTTGATAGCATCATCTCTCACTTTTTTTGCTTGCATGTAAACCCATATATATGCTTTCAATACTTATTTGAAACCAAGTGAAGTTTTTTAAAATCATTTTGCCTAAATTACAATTATATAAAACTTATATTTGTTTCATGGTGTAATCAAGGGATTTCTTTTAGGTTTGATTAGGAGTGTTAGCAACAAACAACAAAGACAATGAAACCCAAAGATCTTACAAAACACAAAGGAAGTGAAATAAAAAACAATTATACCTGATCGTCGAGACTTCCATGATTCACTTTTGTAATACCTTCTTGCTTGCTGGTTGACGTTGCCCTCAGATTCATTGTGCGAGAAAATCTACAAATGCCTAAGTCCTACACCAAGCTTTGAAGGATTTTTGCTATGTCTAAATGCCTATGTCTAAAAGCCTATGATTGATAATGCCTATGCCTAAACAATGCCATGACTTGATCAACTAAATATAATGAATATTGAAATAGCCTATGAAAATAAGTGTGCAAGCGAATAAATGTCTAGAATGTCTATGCAAAATGTCAGCATGTGCCTGTGTCATCAAAAATTGAGAGGAAAATGCCATTTTATAGAAAATGTCATTTTGAGTGGACGGACGAGATTAATTGATGATGAGAACCTAAAATGAGAGGTCTAGATTAAATCTGAGAATCCCTAATTAGGGTTAGGGCAAATCCTTAATTGAACGGTCAAAATAATATCTCAGATAATTGGATCGACGGTGGAGAATAAATGAGGAAATTAATTAAAGAAATAAAGATTTTCAAAATCCAGAAGATAAGATTGCCTGATTTGTGAGATTCAAAAATCAAGAAGATAAGATTTGGACTGAAGATTAGATTTGAAAAATCAAGAATCTGCCCGATTACTTGATTTTTAGAAGATTAGATACTATTTTGAATTAAATTAATTCAAAATAATGATTTTGTGAGATAATAAATAATCTTTTTCAAATTATTTATCAAAATGGACTGACAGTTAAGAAAGTGATGACATTTTAAATAATTTCATTTATTTAAAATGAGAAGAATATTAAATTGGCAATTAAATAATTAAATTTAATTATTTAATTTAGAAGATAAGATTAATTAATTAAATAAATTAATCAATTTATTTAATTAAGACAGTTAGTGACATATTAAATAAATAAATAAAACTTATTTATTTAATAATCAAGAAGAAATATATGCCAAAGGGGAATTTAATTAATTAAGGGAAGACTTAGACAATTAATGACGTATTTAATAAATATATAAAATTTATTTATTTAATAATCATGAAGAAAACAAAGACATGAATTAATTAAACAATTATAAATTATTTAATCAATAGTCGAATGTGGACCAAAGACATAATTAAATGTCATAATTATGCTAGGACGAAAGTGGTAACAATGAAGCTTGCAGGCCTAGGTAATTTTTAGGTTTCTACATTTTGCCCCTCTTTGTCATAATGTCGCTTGTCGCATTGTGACAAAGAAAAATAAGTCAAGAATATGCCCCAGCGAAGGTACAGAGTATCATTGCCCCCTCGGGAAATTTTTCAAAGCGATGAAAAAATTTGTAAAGGGTCTCGATAAATCAATTTAATGCTCAGAAAAATAATGGTGCAATTGGTTTCGGATTTAGACATGTTTAAGACAGTCAATGGGGAAGTCAAAGGTGGTCAAATGAGCCTCTAGTAGTAACCCACCTAAGAAAAATGTCATTTTGACCTTATAAATAAGTTGACAAAGGGGTAAAAGTCAATTCATTTCCATTTTTTATTTTGCAATTTTTGAGAGTTCAGAGCGAAAGGCGCAGCAGCGAGGATGGTGATTCCAATGTCAGAGCACCGCGGGGAGATCGTGAGGACCTTCAAGCGGCCAGAGGGCTCAAAGCCAGCGGTATGTACCCTTAACTTACTTTGTCATTTTATTATTTTGCATGCCAAATTTATGTTTTTAGGGTAGATAACAACTGCGCCGCGACGCAACTGCGTTCGCGTAAGCTGCAACTACCTGCGCTTTTGATGCATTTGATGCATCGCGACAAAAGTGCCAAGACAAAATAAGTTGTTGCGGTGGTTTACGCTGCATTTGACAATTTCTGCGACGCAATCGACTTTTCATGTCGCAATTGAATGTTCGGATGCCGCAATTGTCAAATTGCAACGCATCTGCGTATTTGATCGACGCAATTGCGACTCTGTGACGCAATTGCCAAAATGCAATGCAACTGTGAAATTCTGCGACGCAAGCGAGATAATGAGGCGCATCTGATATTTTGAACCACATTTGATGTATGGTGCAACGCAATTGACTTTTTAGACGCAATTGCCTAAATGCGACGCATTTGCCTTTTTCCTTGACTTTAGTTGATTTTGATGTTTGTGTATCCTTAGATGCTTTTCATGATGTTGACAGTTGTCCAAGAATTACTGATGCCCTGTTCATCTTTTTGCAGAGGCAGCTTGCCCCTATTTATACGAGAGAGAGTAGACCAACCACCTTTTGGTTCGTCGATTAGTTGGGCCCACGAGAGCGGCGACGATTGATGTGACTGAGTTTATTCTATGCTGCGTTCATGCCTGCCATTCAGGTGAACAGGGGATTATTGACTGCACTATGTGAGCGATGGCATTCTAAGACCTGTTCCTTCCACCTGTCGACAGGTGAGGCCACCATTACTTTGGAGGACGTCTACCGGATTCTTCGAGTACCTATTCGAGGGGAGCGGATCGTCTATGATCTGCAGCATGGAGAGTAGACCTTTCGTGCCTACTATCGAGATCAGGGTGCTGGACTGGGCATTCAGGGCTATGAGATCAGATGGGAGTTCATGGCGGACCACTATGGTTGCTTCGATGCCTTCCTGGCAACTCTGATTGTTGGTATCCTGATTCCAGACCGCCGGGGACATGGATTTCTGATTGGTTGGGGAGACGTCCTGGTTGGCATGCGACGAGACATGACCATTTACGCTTGGGGTCCTTGCTTACTTGGGACACTCTACCATCAGTTACATGATGTTGCTTACAGGGGAGGAGAGAGCATCTCCTGCGGGACGACACTGATGATGATCTGGGCTTGGGAGCACATTGTCATATTCTGCCCTCCCATTGAGAGACCATAGCTGGCCGAGGGAATGCCCTATGCTTACTACTATGTCGGCGTGCTATAGTAGACACGGATGGGTGAGACCGGCTAGTGGCGGCATAGGATCAACACCATGGCGACATTTATCTAGAGGCCATACAGAGATTGTGAGGCATGGGACAACGAGGCCGAGCACCTCAATTTTTGCAGACAGTACATGTATCTTATTGGCAGGACAGTGCAGACGTCTTTGATTATCGAGATGTATCTACCGCAGCATGTTCTTAGGCAATTCGGAGAGCAACAGGGTGTACCTGTGGGGATAGCCGAGTATGCCAAATCGTCCCAAGAGTATGTGTGGGGGCCAGCCATCCCAGTGGCATTTGCAACACAACAGATTGATGGGCTAGTGGCACAGGCCTGGGTTTGGAGGGGAGGAGCAGACGATCCAGGGACGACCTCAGATTATGATTTATGGTGGCAGGCACGCATACCCGTGCCATTGACAAATCCTGATGGGTGAGCACCAGTGGATAGATGGTCAGTTATTCTGTAGGTGCCACGAGCCAGGCAAGGTGGCAGAGGCAGAGATGGAGGCAGGGGAGAGGCAGAGGCAGAGACGGAGGCAAAGGTGGGGATGATGGCGGAGACAGAGGGAGAGACGGAGGTAGGGGTGGAGACGGAGGCAGGGGTGGGGATGATGGCGGAGACAGACAGAGGCGATGGCGAGATGGGTAGAGACAGGTCCAAAGGGTACGCCCATGAGTGGTGAGGGTGGCTTTAGATGCCATCTCTGAGATTGGTGAGGAGGGAGAGAGAGAGAGGAGCAGCCCAGACAGGAGGGAGAGGGTGAGGAGAGACGAGAGGAGGGTGAGGATAGACGAGAGGAGGATGTGGAGGTGGGTGGACAGGAGGAGGAGGTGGATGTGGCGGTAGGAGGTCAAGAGGAGGAGTTGGATGTGGCGGTGGGAGGACAGGAGGAGGAGGCGGTGGAGGTGGGGCATGAGGAGATAGGGGTGGGAGGACAGGAGGAGGAGGTAGAGGAGGAGATGCATGAGGACGTGGCTGATGATGATGATGAGGAGGACAATGCCATGGATGAGGCTGAGAGACTCCTCAGATGGTGGATGGTGGAGCGGGAGGATGAGATACCGTCCACTTCAGGGTTGCCGCAGGATGCCACAGCAGATCAGCGGGTAGCAGACCTACAACAGAGACTGGACACGAGTATGGCCCAGGTCAGGTCATTACAGTCAGCATTGGAGGTAGCCCAGGTAGAGCGGGATCAGGCGGTGATCCGCCAGTAGGATGTAGCTTAGTGGTGTACAAATTTTGCAACATTATGCACAGGGCCTATGGGGGACATGGCTCGTGAGCTTGCCAGGGTGAGCACTAGACTAGGGCAGTACAGGACCCTATATGAGTAGGCAATGCCACCAGAGCGACGAGATCCTACCTTGTCCCGGTCACAGTTGAGGATAGGTAGTGGACACAGGTCAGGCAGTGGCAGTGGTACCAGGAGTCATACCAGCGTCGGAGGGTCTACCTCGACAGGACACACTTTAGGGCACAGGTCACATCATTCACGCCGACATACTCCTAGTCCTAGGTCGACTGGTTCAGTACAGAGATCAGCACAGGTACAACCACCAGTTGGTGATCCATCTACTGCTCAGAGTCAGGCAGCAGTGACATCATAGATGTCCTTTACAGTTGAGATGACACCGTCCTTTGCAGCTCCATCAGTGGCACAGGCAGAGGTTGCGATAGGTCCTCCTATTTTTCAGTACCAATGACATAGTTGTCGCCGCCACATTCTTCACCATGAGGGGATGATGAAAGTCTACCCTAGGGGCATTTTGTTATTATGACACACTATGTATATTATTTGAGCCTGCGAGATCCATTTTTGGGATATCCCATGACTTTATCCTGTGACATTGTACATTTTTGAGATGATACTATATGATGATGCAATTTTGATGTGACTTACATGTGTTATGTGATGTTCTTTGATTTAATGCCTTATGATATGATTTATGATGCATGATTTTAGTTTATGATGCCATGTATGTCCTATGATGCTTATGTTGTGATATTGATGCCATGATAATGCAATGCTTATTTATATGACTATGTTAATGATGTGCATAATGTATTTAGTAAAAGATGTGATGCTGATGATTATTTTAATGCAATGTTTGTGATTATGTATATGCTTTGATGCTGTGGATGTTGTATGTATGGGCTTAATGCAGTGTTTATATTATCATGTATGCACTTATGTTTTTGGATGTCACAGGATACCATCATGAGGTGGACGAGAGAAGAAGATGAGGCTGATGAGAGAAGATGACCAGATCGAAGAAGAGAAGATGACCAGACTAATGAAAATGCATGTTAATTCCTAGACCAAATCCTTCAAAGCTTTACCATAGGACATTAGTATTTATTGCTCTTAATCATCATTGGGCAGACTATTGTAATGGCCAAGAAACACCATGATATGACATAGATCAAGGTGTGCAAGGTCGTACCATTACGTAAAACAAACAGTCACAGACAAGGATGATCATGACTCATACTAGGAGCGTGCTTGCCCCAGTCTTTTTGCCATAATCAACCACATGCAGAAAAAAGACAAGGACAAATCATGAAACGTCGCTGCTTCTCTAAATCCTGTTTCTAGGACATCCTTGAGAAACTAGTAGCATGATTGTCAAAATACAAAAACAAATAAAGCCTATAGCATGATATGTCGTTGTTTTTCTAAATCCCAAAATCAGGACCTCGCTGAGAAACTAGTAGTCATGCGTGTCAATTGACATGATACATCGCTGCTTCTCTAAATCCTGCTTAGTGGGATCTCGCTGAAAAACTAATATCATGATAAAAACTAAAAGACAATTGTCAAGTGTTTGCCAAGTGCATCTGGATATCCATTGTTCTGATGCCAAGATGCCATGTTTGATAATGTCGAGATGTCGAAATGTTTAAAGTTTTGACGATCTTGAAAAATGTCGAGAATTGGTGAATTCAGGAAGGACACATCCTGAATAATGCCAATGTCGAGAGGATTTGATCCCTAATAGTCGTAAGGGGTCCCTCTAAATGATGACGATGCTTAGGAAGGACACATCATAAGGCATAAATGACAGAGTTGGTTCTTCAGAATGACACATCTGAAGAATACTGATGTCATGAAGAGTGATCTTTAGATGTCAAGAGGATCACTCAAAATGTCGAATGACAATGACGATGCCTAGGAAGGACACATCCTAAGGCATAGATGACAGAGGTTATCATTCAGAAGGACTCATCTGAAGATTAACCTAAAGTTTGACAGTTTGACAGGTTATGATGATTTGACTTGCTTTGACCGAGTTTGACTTGTGTTTGACCATATGCCGATATTGCCTTGATGATATGAGTGATGTGCTGATGAGATTGCCATGCTGAATAAATGATTGTTTTACTTTATTTTAGGAGTTTTCCCATGTGGAAATTGATTGAATATTTTTGACGTGTGTGCCTGTGTAGTGCCATGAACCCTAATGGACTGACCTAGTGCGGCCTCGGGGGCTCATCAACAGATGGCCTTGCCTACGTCATACACTCAGAGACCTCGTAGTTCGACACGACCAATGACTTTGTCTTAATGAGCAAAGATTGAGTCATGATTTTATTTTGACAAACCTAAAAGGACTGACTCAATGTCTCGGGGACTCAAAATGTGAGTCTTGCCTACGTAGCAAGTGCGCAGAGACAACGTAGTTCGACAATGACAAAGACTGATTGATATGACTAACTTTGACAAGAGATGATAATGTGTTTGCACTTTTCGAGCAGTCTGATGTTTTTGTTTGTGGTTTTCTTCAAGATGTTTTATGATTTTTAGGTCTTTCTTCCAGACTTTTTACAATGTTTTTGGTCATTTTTTCAGGACTTTTTGCGATTTTTTTTTTTCTTTTTTTCAAGACTTTTTGCGAATGTTTTTGTCTTTTTTCAGGACTTTTTGCCAATTTCCAAGATCATGTGCGACATCCACAGCAATTTCATGATAAACGTTTTTGCCCCCAGTTAGGTCCAAGACTTAGCCTTTTGCAGGGAATATGGACGGGATGCTGCTAGTTTACTAGATGGATGATCGTCAAGACTTGATGTCAATCATTTTATCCACTATGATAGGTAGGGTAGAATGTGGTGGCGATGTGCATAAAAATGGTGATAATACCTTTTATCCTAGGCCAAGTTAGACAAAGTGACAGTAGATGGCAGAGCAATGATTGATTACACATGGCGCCTGTTTGCTAGGTTTTCACCATGGTACCTGTCCAAAGCGCCTGTTTGCCAGGTTTTCACTATTGAACGAATCATTTTTCTCTTTACTATTTTCTTGACTTTTTGAATTTTTTTTTTTTGTCACCAAGACGCCTGTTTGTCAGGTTTTCATCAAAGTAACAATTTTTTTTATCATTTTTCAAATTTTTTTTGTATTTTATGGTTTACAGCTCCATCCTCTGATGCTATGCGTAGAACCTTCAGAGATGTAAACTATTGATGGGCTCTGTCAATTGTTCTCCATCTGGAGTTGCTATTGATAAGCTCTTAGAACCAAAAGAAGATATGATAATGTATGGACCTAGCTAGTTTGGTTCAAATTTTCCTGGGCTTTTCTCTGTCTGCTTGGTTCTTGGGTTCTGATGAGAACTAGGTTGCCAATGTAAAACTTTCTGACCATAACCTTTACGTAGCTGGCTGACGCTGATATGCTTGGAGATGGTTTAGTAATTTTTCTTCTTTCTTCCAGCATTTCCAGTTCGCGCAAGCGTGATTGTTGGTACTCCTCTTCATTAGTTAGACCCTTCGTGGAGACTCGTAGCAAGGAATTTCGACCCTCACGTGGGTAAGATGGCCTCAGCCCAAAGACTAGGGCAAATGGGGTGGCCCCTGTAGGCGTACGAATGCTAGTTCGGTAAGCCCAAGAGTAGGGTTGAGTTGTATGTGCCAGTCACGGCCAGCGTCATTGACAGTCTTTTTTAGGATCTTGACAATGGTTTTATTGGACGCCTCAGCTTGGTCGTTTCCTTGTGGGTAGTATGGAGATGAAAAGTGGTGTTGGATATGGAATCGCTCACATAACTCATGTACGTCTTGGTTTTTAAACGGACGTCTGTTGTCAATGATGATGGATTGCGGAAGGCGATACCGGCAAATGATGTAGTTAAGGATGAATTTTGATATTTGTTTGCTGGTAATATATGTCAATGGGATGGCTTCAATCCACTTTGTGAAGTACTCAGTGGCGGTAATAATGAATTTGTGGCCGTTGGATGAGGTTGGATGAATCTTACCCATGAGATCAAGTCCCCATTGAGCAAAGGGCCAAGGAGAAGTGATCGGCCGAAGTTCTTGTGCTAGAGCATGGACCAAATCACTGTGAATTTGACATTTGCGACAAGTCCTGACATATTCAATTGCATCTTTTTCCATTGTCAGCCAATAATATCCGAGTCTCATTACCTTCTTAGCCAGAGTAGGACCACTCGAATGAGATCCGCATATACCATCGTGCACTTCTCGTAAGGTCGTACATGCTTCGTCGGTGTCAAGACATCTAAGGAGGGTATCGTCAAAACTACAACAGTAAAGGGTGTCACTGACAATGGCATACCTTGCAGATTTCCTAATGAAGGACTTCCTTTGGTTATTGGATAGGTTCAGTGGAAGGGTTTGAGACTTTAGGTAGTCGTAAATGTCCTAATACCAGGGAGAGTTGGGACCAACAAGTTCACAAACCATTTTCGATTCTGGGATATCATATGTCGATATCAAGAGCTGTTCTACTAAGAACTCAAATTGTGAGACATTTTTAGGGATGTCCAAGAGAGAACTAATAGTAGTCATTGCATCAGCTGCCTTATTCTGTGCTCTAGGGATTTGTTCAAAAGAAATCAATTGGAAGTATGTCAGGAAACTGTCCACCATCCTCTTGTAGGGAAGCAACTTCTCATCCTTTGTTTCATAGTCATCATTCACTTGGTTGATCACAAGCTGAGAATCCCCAAATACAAGCAACGTTTGAATTTTCCATTTGATTGCCAACTTGAGACCTGTGACTAGTGCTTCATATTCAGCAATGTTATTTGTACAAGGGAAAGCGATCCTGAATGACTTAGGAATTGAATCCCCCTGTGGTGTGATAAACAAGATTCAAGCGCCTGAGCCATGACCAGTATGAGACCCATCAAAATATAGTTTCCATGGTGCCACCGGTTCTGCATGAAAAATGGACTCATCAGGAAAATCAATTACTAGTGGATGAGTGACTTGGATTGGTGCATCTGCTAGTTGATCTGCTATTACCTGCCCTTTTATTGCCTTACACTCGACATATTGTATGTCATACTCACTTAGTATCATGACCCATTTTTCCAGCCAGCCCGTTAATGCCGCCTGACTTAAGAGATATTTCAGTGGATCAATCTTGGCGACCAGCTGTGTCTGATGACTGAGCATATAGTGTCGTAGTTTTTGGGATGCAAAGACAACAGCGAGGAATGCACATTCAATGTATGTGTAGTTTAACTCATACCCTATCAGTGTGCGACTGATGTAATAGATTGCTCTTTCTTTTCCTTCATGATTATTTTGGGCCAGCAATGCCCCCAGTGCTGAACTAGTAGTCGAGATGTATAGAATCAACGACTTTCCATGAATGGGCGGCATGAGGATTGGTGTTGACAGTAGGTAATCTTTGATTTTTTGGAAGACCTCTTGACATTTATCCGTCCATACAAAGGGGATACCCTTGCGCAACAGATACTGAAATGGATGACACGTATCTGCCAATTGGGCTATGAAAAGTCGGATAGATTGTACTCTGCCTTGCAGAGTTCTAAGTTCACTGATTCCTCTGGGTGGGGGCATGTCTATGATTTCTTTGACTTTTGCTAGATCAACCTCTATGCCTCTTTGGGAAACTATGTACCCCAAGAGTTTACCTGATGTGACCCCAAAAACACACTTCTTAGGGTTTAGCCAAACTTTATACTCTTTGAGTCTCTTGAAAATTATGTCGAGTACCTTCAAATGATCTTTCCTTCTTGTTGATTTGGTCAACAGGTCGTCTACATAATCTTCCATTATATTGTGCATCATGTCATGGAAGATCATGGTCATAGCCCTTTGATATGTGGCACCTGCATTTTTAAGACCGAAGGGCATGACATTCCAACAGTATGTACCCCATGGGCAAGTAAATGCAGTTTTATGTTGATCCTCTGGAGCAATGCAGATTTGATTATAACCGAAGAAACCATCCATAAGGGATAGCATCTCATATCCTGCTGTAAGGTCCACTATGATGTTAATGTTTGGCAAAGGAAAGTCATCCTTTGGACATGCTTTATTTAGGTCGCGGAAATCTATACATACACAGATCAACCCATTTGGCTTTGTGATTGGGACCAGATTAGAAATCCACTCAGTGTATTCTATAGACCTTATGAATCCGGCATCCAGTAGTTTCTTTAATTCGGCCTTGACCAATAGAGCAACTTGAGGGTGCATTTTGTGCAACTTCTACTTGACTGGTTTAGCATTGGGAATAGTGGCAGATGATGCAGAACCAGTTCGGGGTCCAATCCTGGCATGTCAGCATAGGACCATGCGAAGTTGATTTTTTGTTCTGCAAAGAATTTATGAAATTCTTGTTTCTCTTCGTCAGTCAATGATGTAGCGAATAGGACCATCTTGGGGTCTTCTACAGTTGAAATGTTATCTTCTATTGTGTCCTCAATAAGCATGGCCGATTTCTCCTATTGCACGGGGAGAAAGTCCAGTCCTCCATCTTTGGGCGCCTCAGAGAGGTTTTCACCCACAGATACGTCCTTTATTTTTACTATTTTATCATCAAGAGGTGCCTTTCAGTTTTCACCTAGAGACGTTTCACTTTTTGTTTTATTTTTACTTTTACTTTTGTGACTAGAGGACTGAACAGTCTCGTCGAAGTATGTCGTGCAGTCTAAATCAATAGCAAATCCTGATTTGTGGTCCCCACTAGGTATGCCTTCTCTCAGTCCCATAAATTCAGCAATTGCCTCATCATTCTGGAATGTATCTAGCACTGGCGGTCCTTGCTGGTCCCAATCGACTAGGTCAGGGTAAACTAAGGAGATGCCATCATCCATGTTGGTGAATTGGGGTGAGTATGCGGACAGCATGCAGACGCGTTCAGTGATGTTGTAGATGAGATTGTCATCATCCAACTCGACATCAAACTCTATCCAATATTCTCCTTCACTAGTGTCATATTCATTGTCAAAGTAGGGAGTGAAGGTTTTAGAGTCCTGGTTGTCAATGTCATTTGATACCTCGGATGGGTTGGACGGATGGGGTTCAGATGACGGGTGTTGTATGTCGCGGGAAGTGGTGGTGAGACTTTTACTATTTGGTGCTTGTTCAATTTTGAATGTTTTCCAAAATCGTTGTTCGGAGGTCAGTTCCCCTGGTTCGACAAACAAATCATCAAGACAACAGTCACTTAGGGATCGTTCTGAGCCAAATTCCCACTCATGGGAGTCTGTTTCGGTGAGGGTTTCCCTAGTAGTCTCAACACTATCAGAAGCATGTACTCGCTCATTTGAAAGTCCAGAGGTACGTCGATCGTCATTATTGAGTGATCCAAACCCTAATCCAAGATACTTCAGAATTTGAAAATGTTCTATGGGTTCCCTTTGGCCAGTTTTATTTTTCCTAGGCCACTAGTACCATCGTAGCCTTTAGCCCTCATGATGTCAAAACCTTTGCCATATCTTTGAACTGGTAATGGGAGTAGTGTGATAGTATCCTGATAGATCCATCCTATGATGTCAGCGAGGTCTTCCTCACTCATGTCTCCCCACTGGATAAAAACTGTATTCGGTGGAACTTTGAAGGTTTCTTGAGGTTCCATTCTAAAACATGGCCGACCATAGTCCTTTGGAGACCTGGGCATTGTTGTTATGTTGTATACTGTGTGCAGTTTGAATTCTCCACAGCCAAGGTCCTGGATTTTGACAGTGGATTCCGTCTTAGGGCTAGTGGGAGGTGGTGGTATGGCAGAAGACGTGGATGGAGCGGATGTGGAAGATGGCATGAGTGTGGAAGGGTCGATATACTTGGATGACGAGGAGCCAAGTGCTTCTTGGTTAATAGGTACTCGGTTTTCAGAGATTCCCCTTAAGTTTGTACAGTATTGGAAAGGGTCAGGGTCTCCGTATATGGTTACTTCTGTACCATCAAAAGGAAACTTTAGGCATTGATGGTATGTAGATGGGACGGCTTTTAAGGCATGAATCCATGGACGGCCAAGTAAGATGTTATATGGTAGTTCCAAATCCAGTACCTGGCAAGTCGTGTCCACGATGATCGGTCCCACTCTGATAGGGAGAGAGATAACGCCACGTGAAGAGCGTTCCTCTTCATTGTATGCTTTGATCACTATACTTTTTGTTGGGTCTACACATGCATCAAAGAACCCTAGAGCTTTAACCAATTTGAGGGAGCATATGTTCAATCCTGCTCCGCCATCTACTAAAACTCGTCTAACTTTGTGCTTGTGGATAAAAGTTTCTATGTGTAATGCGTCATTGTGGTTGGTTTTATGTGATGAGTAATCTTGATCCCAGAAGGTGACGTGGTGCGGCGTATTGAGATATCCCACCATAGTTTCAAATTGATTGACATCAATGTCCTTGGGGACCGACGACTCTAGGAGAGTTTTATCTAGGATTTCTTTATGCGTGGGAGAGATACAAAGTAGCTCAAGGATAGATATTTGCGCAGGCATTTTTCCTAGCTGGTCAATGAGGTTGAACTGACTCTTGGGTTTCCACTGCTGTGTGGTTGGTACAGGTTTTGGCTGTTTAGCAGGTGGAGCAGGTTGTGATTGTTTAGCAGATGGGCCTGGTATAGTGATTTTGGCTTGTCTAGCAGGAGGTGGACTAGCTATAGTGACCTTGCCACTTCAAATAGTAGCATTACATTGGGGTGCTCTTCTAACCGTAATGATATTGATGTATTCATTGTTAGTTCAGACATTGTTTATAATAGGTCCACCAGAATAGTCATACTTGACTCAGGTGAAGTTAGCTTGATTCTGTGGACCTGAAGTGGAAGCATTATGAGAACCATGGTCCTGCAGTGGATTCTTGTGGATAGTATGATCTGAATTGGAGGTGAATTGTGATCCACCTACTTCGATGGTGTGACTTTCGATAAGATCTTGTATTATGTTTTTCAATTGTCGACAGTTAGAGGTTGTATGCCCTTTTGCTCGATGGTATTCGCAAAGTGCATTGTCATTCCACCATGCTGGTTTGAATTGTCCTGGGTCATATGATTTTGGTTCCAGAAGTATGATGACCCCATGCTGGAGGCATTTCTTAAGGACTTCTTCAATGGGTTCACCCAAATGGGTGTATGTGCAACCCCTAGGAAATTGTCTCATCTGACAGTATTGTCCCTGATTGTTTTGACTGCTTTGGTTGTTTGAAGAAGTATTGGGAGGAGGTGTCAATGTCGTTGTTGGTATGTTTTGTTGTTCAACCCTTTCAGGGCCAATACAGGACCTACAGTGTTTGTAATCTTGGCGTCGACAACACTGTCGTTTGTAATGTGCTTATTTTTAACCCAATATTTGTTTTTGCCGGTGGGTGGATTGACGTTTGTGTTTTTGGAACCATATCTCAATTCTCCCTTTGCGATAAGGGCTTTCTCAATCTGGACCCCTTTTTCAACTAATTCTGTGAAGTTTGTGCAACAATGTATTTGCAATGCAAATTTTAGGGGCCCTAGAAGTGTTTGGACAAACATGTCGACTTTTTCCCTTTCAGGAATGTCAATGTGACATCGACTAGCGAGGCTTCTCCATTTTTGAAAGAATGGAATAAATGTCTCACCAGAATCTTCTTGCGTGAGATTGCACAAGCTAGTGATAGAGGTATCCATGTTGATGTTGTACGCATAATTTCTTATGAATTTTTGTTTAAGCTCATCCCATGTCTGGATATCCTTTTGAGTTGAAAACCATTCAAGGGCTTGATCTGTCAGACTTTTAGAAAAAAGTCTCATCAAGTATGTTTGTTCGTAGGCGATGTCCATACAATTGGTTGCAAATTCGCGAACATGCTCAATGGGATTTGTCTTGCCTCTATATTTTGTGAAGTTGGGTGACCCATATCCTGGCGGAAATGGAGGCATGTATAAGCTTGTGTCGAATGGGTATACATTTAGGTCATATGATATTTCTGATTTCTTGCCTGAAATGTACATGTTTTGGATAGTTTTCTCCATATCCCTCATTGTTGTTTTGAGGGTGTCCACATCAGGGTTGTTTATGTTTTGTACGTTGGATTGCCTGGTACACCATGTGTTCCTGTTTGTTGTGCGTGAATATTGGTGTATTGTGACGGTATGGATAGTTGTGGTATGTATGACCTGTGCGGATTGACATGTTGTTGGTATTGGAAGTTATGATTGGGTGCATGTTGGTGTGTATGAATGTTAGATGAGTAGGTTGGGATGTGTCCCCCAGCCATGTGTGTCGTTATTTGGGGGATGTGTATGACCATGGATGTTATGGTGTGTTAACGATGTCATGGGTTGTGTTATTTGGCCACCTTGTGTAAATTGTTGATTTTGTACAAGGGGAACGTTTGTGTTTGTCCCTTGGGAGGCAATGACATTTGACTGTGTTGTCGTGTTAACATTTTGTTGTTGTCCTTGGATAAATACACGTCTTGTGCCTCCTCCCGAAGGATTTTGTGAAATACCACTAGACAGATATGACGAAGTTGTGTTCATGGTAGTAGATGGAGCTGTTAAGGGGGATTGTTGTGACTTGATGATGCCCCCATGGCATTTACTGTCGTGGTATTGACTGTCATGATATTTGTGGTGTTGGGGATGTTGGGGGTGTTTGGGACGTTGGGAGTGGTATGCACTGTCGTTGTGGTCCCAAAGGAAGTATTGCTCGTAGTATTTGGAAGTTGACCACTATGTGACATGTTATGTGCGTTGTTGGCATTAGGGTCAGGAGGTGTCAAATTTAGCGTGTTAACGTCAAATCCTTGTGGTAACTTAGCTCCTTCACTCAAGAGCATAGCTAAGAATCTGTCTCTGTCATGACGGACCATTGCTTCAGCAAGCTAACAGGTCTCTGGGTCTTCTGTCAATGCCTCTACGTTTTCCTCAAGTAGTTGGCCATTTTCATCTTTTTGCAAGAATTGTTCAAATGGACTATTTGATGAGGATTACGTTGTCACTGGAGGTTGATTGTCTAAAAATGGATCGTAAAAGGTCCAATTTTGGTCATGTGGAGGATTGTTGATAGTAAACATGAGGTCTTGTCGAAAGTTTTCCATTTGTCTCTTTTGTTTTTGAAGTCTAGTTTTGACCATAAATGAGATTGCTCAAATGGGAATGACAACTAAATGCAATTATGACACTACGTGAAGTCTAAGTTCAAAATGACGACTAGAATGACTAATGTTTTTGGATTTTCGTGAATAGGATATGCAATGTGTAGCAATGTAAGACAAGGTTATCTAAGAACTTCTAAGCTCGAACTTTGTTTTCGATTTTGACTGCTAAAGGACTTTGTTGAAAATGACAAGGTAACAAGGTCTAAATGACGAGTGAGTTTTCCTAACTAGACTTTTGAGTTGGAAAAAACTCACAAAAGAGGACAAAGACTAAAAAGGGGGTTTGATAACTTAGTCCAAGAGGGCCTAATTTTGAAAACAATGACTTTGCAAAGTGTGCTTAAGATTTGCCTAATCCTAAGTATGCAAAATGTGAACCTAGGGATAATCTAATGCCAAAATGTATGGAACTAAAAAGAATGAAATATGAAACCTATGGTGACGAATGCACACTAATGGTGAAGACTTTGAGCAATTTCAAGTTTGGTTTCTGACAGAATCTTCCTGGAAACAATGGTTGACAAATGGTTGACAATTTGAAGACCTCAGGTGTTGAATGTGAAGTTTTAAATTTTTATAGGCAAATGCGTCGTTTGAAGCTGCGAATGCGTCACAATTTAGCAAATGCGGTTCATTTTTTTGATTGCGGCTTTTGGACTGTCAGATGCGACTTGATTTAGCATATGCAGCTTTTCAGTGTTTAAATGTGTCGCGACACCTACAGATGCGGTGTTCTAAGTTTTAGATGTGGTTTAACAAAGCAGTTACGGTTCGACAGATGCGACTCAGTTTAATTTCAAAATGATTTTCTTGTTGTTTTGATGGAAATTTTGATCTGTTTGGAGAATGTTTTGTTTCGAATTGTGATAGAACCAGAATACACTTGACAAACACAACATTTTAAATGTAACCAAACACACATCAGATAAGCACAATCCTAGGTTAGGCTGTGACAATATTCACTAGATTCCACGCGGGTTTCCCCAACCACATATCTGTAGCGTGTGAATTCAGAAGCTTGGCTGCACGGGCTCCCCCTTACAGTGCACTCTCTTCTCAGGCCAACCAAGCTTCCAACCCCCATGAAACTCCCATGGTGAGTTGATCACCTCTACTACAAACTGCGAAAGTGTGGATGCCTTCACACCGACCGGTGTTGCGCTAGCAAATAGAAGGATTTTGGCTTTCTATACAAGAGTTTTTAGTTAGGGACCCCTACTCGAGTGGCCATACATGGGGCAAGAGATTAATCACCATTAAGGTGGCACTCCAGCCTGAAGAGGTTAATCTCAACAGGGTTTAAGGGAGTACAACTTCGTCCGTATGACACATCTGCACAAGCAACCTTAGGTTTTCCCTTAAGGTTTACATTTATATACTGGTTGGGTGTAGCTTGGCTTTAGCTCCATTGCTGGTTTGAGTCACGTTGGGGTGATGAAATCCCCAGGCAAGCCCAATTTCTAGAGTTGGTAATCGTTTCTCTTACACCCAAGATCGTCTGAAAGCGCGAGGGGAAAGGATACTCCGATATACCAAGTCAGGGTAATAACAAATAAGAATGGGTCTAGTTTTCTGATCACGAGGTTTTCACCAAGTGAGAGCATACTCACCTACCATTCCGCAAACACAATTAATCAAAGAAGACATGAGTGTTCTTTTTTATATGCACCAAAATCAAATGTTTGCTAATCTATGAAAAACAAGCACAATGTTTGTTTATCTTGTCTTCAACATTCGAATATGTAAACAAAAGATTAGTAGTCTCTTAATGCAATGATCTTTGACACCTGAATAGTGATTGCCACACGCTACAAATGAAGATTAGTAACACAAAAATCTAATCTAGCTAACATGCAGGAATAAAAACTAGGAAATCAGAAGACTAGAAAACCAGAAAAGAAACCAAAAACCAGAAAAAAACTTAAAATCCAAAAATTAGAATGTCAAAAAATGAAAGAAAACATTTACCAGTCAGATGCGGCGCGATAAAGAAAATGCGTCGTTCTAGACGTCAAGTGCGGCACGACAGATCAGATGCGTCATTCCAGATATTGATTGCGGCTCTTCTGTCAGTAGATGCGTCGCGAAACATAAAATGTGTCACGATGTTTTAAAAAATAGTTGCGTCGATTCGTACTTGTACCTGTAAAACATCAGAAAACACAAAAAAAAACGTACGAAAAACTAGAAAAATGGAGTCAGGTTCACCAATGTAATCAAGGGATTTCTTTTAGGTTTGATTAGGAGTGTTAGCAACAAACAACAAAGACAATGAAACCTAAAGATCTTACAAAACACAAAGGAAGTGAAATACAAAACGATTATACCTGATCGCCGAGACTTCCATGAGTCACTTTTGTAATACCTTCTTGCTTGCTGGTTGATGTTGCCCTCAGATTCGTCGTGCAAGAAAATCTGCAAATGCCTAAGTCCTACTCCAAGCTTTGAAGGATTTTTGCTATGTCTAAATGCCTATGTCTAAAAGCCTATGATTGATAATTCCTATGCCTAAACAATGCCATGACTTGATCAACTAAATATAATGAATATTGAAATAGCCTATGAAAATAAGTGTGCAAGTGAATAAATGTCTAGAATGTCTATGCAAAATGTCAGCATGTGCCTGTGTCATCAAAAATTGAGAGGAAAATGCCATTTTATAGAAAATGTCATTTTGAGTGGACGGACGAGATTAATTGATGATGAGAACCTAAAATGAGAGGTCTAGATTAAATCTGAGAATCCCTAATTAGGGTTAGGGCAAATCCTTAATTGAACGGTCAAAATAATATCTCAGATAATTGGATCGACGGTGGAGAATAAATGAGGAAATTAATTAAAGAAATAAAGATTTTCGAAAAATCCAGAAGATAAGATTGCCTGATTTGTGAGATTCGAAAAATCAAGAAGATAAGATTTGGACTGAAGATTAGATTTGAAAAATCAAGAATCTGCCTGATTACTTGATTTTTAGAACATTAGATACTATTTTAAATTAAATTAATTCAAAATAATGATTTTGTGAGATAATAAATAATCTTTTTCAAATTATTTATCAAAATGGATTGACAGTTAAGAAAGTGATGACATTTTAAATAATTTCATTTATTTAAAATGAGAAGAATATTAAATTGGCAATTAAATAATTAAATTTAATTATTTAATTTAGAAGATAAGATTAATTAATTAAATAAATTAATCAATTTATTTAATTAAGGCGATTCAAGTGACATAGCTAAATAAATGATAAAACTTATTTATTATTTAATAATCGAGAAGAAATATATATAAAGGAATTAAATAAATTAAGAGATTTATTTAATTAAGGGAAGACTTAGACAATTAATGGCGTATTTAATAAATAAATAAAATTTATTTATTTAATAATCATGAAGAATAAAAGGACATGAATTAATTAAATAATTATGAATTATTTAATCAATAGTGAAATGTGGACCAAGGACATAATTAAATGTCATAATTATGCTAGGATGGTAACAATGCCATTGGAGCTAGGTCATTTTTAGGTGTCTACACATGGAATTCTTAATTTCAAGAATCTTATATACAACTTATATAATTTGTTCCATCGAATTATTCCATGGGAAATTATGTAAATTTAAAAATTAAGTATTATCTAATTATAAAATTATTGTACACATATATAAAACATAAATAAATGCAAAAAAAAAAAGTTTCCATCAATTTAATTCACAAAAAATACCGCAAATGGAAATAGAAAGTTCCCCTCTACCCTTAACCCTTTGCCCTCTACCCTTAGGCACAAACCCTTAGAGCCCTTTGGATTATCTCTCTCCTCCCCCTCTCTCTCTCAGTTCTCTCCCTCTCTCTCCTCTACCCTTAACCCTTAAACCCTAAACCCTTGTACCCCTACCCTTTATCTCTCTCCCACTCCCCCTCTCTCTCAAGTCTCTCCCTCCTACCCTCTCTCCCCTCTACCCTTAACCGTTAAACCATAGTACCCCCTACCCTTTATATCTCTCCCACTCCCCTTTCTCAAGTCTCTCCCTCTCCTCCTCATGACCCATACAAACCATAAACCCTTGTACCCCCTACCCAGCTATCTCTCTCCCTCCCCTCTCTCAGCTTGAGAGTCTCTCCCTCCTACCCTCTCTCCTCTCCCCTCTACCCATAACCCTTAAGCCCTTAAACCCTTGTACCCCCTACCATTTTATCTTCTCTCTTCCTCCCCTCCCTCTCTCTCAGTCTCTCCTTCTACCCCTCTCCATCTCTCCTCTACCTATCCTTAACCCTTAAACCCTAAACTTTTGTACCCCTACTTTATCTCCTCTCCTCACCCCTCTCTCCATCCCTCTTGAAAGTTTCTCCTACCCCTCTCCCTCTCTCCCCTCTGCCCTTAGCTTGTAATCCTAAGGCATGGCCCCCTACCTTTATCTCTCTCCTCCCCCCTCTCTCTCTCTTGAAAGTCTCTCCCTCCTACCCTGCCTCTCTCCGTGCATGTTAAACCCTTGTACCCTACTCTTCATCTCTCCCTCCCCTCTCTCTTGAAAGTCTCTCCCTCCTACCCCCTCTCCCTCTCTCCACTCTACCCTTAACCCTTAAACCCTAAACCCTTGTACCCCCTACCCTTTATCCTACCCCCCACTCTCTCTCTCAAGTCTCTCCCTCCTACCCCTATGCTCCCTTTCTTTCCCACTCCCTCCATATCTCTCTCTCAAGTCAGTGATATGGGCCTTTTGTAAAATTTTCTAGCCATACTTGCCATTCTCTCCAGCTGAAAAAATCCATGTAGTCCCATTAAAAAAAACATAATAATAGTTAAAGAATACCCATAAGCACAAAGCTAATGAATCTTCAACTTCATTGCTCAGGTGATTTAAATCATGAGAATAAAATAACCTTTTAGGTCTCTAAATCTTATACAGTATATGATATGAAGCAATTTCATCATGGTGGGAAAATCACTGCACTAAAAATATTTCTAGAGAGAATAAAATCCAGGAGGTTTGTAGGGTTGTAAATACATTAGAATCAGAGTAGGTACAACTAAAAAAGGAGTGACTCATAATCCTTTTAACCACAATTTTCATTTGAGAATACAAAATATGGAATATGCATCATCAAATTAGTTAGGCTATGCAAAAAGACCTCATCTTTCAACTGAATATTCTCAATACGCAATTGTTGCTCTTGAAGACTGACTTCTGCAATAACAACAGGTCCTCTACGCAGTTGGTGCATATGGGATTTCTCATGGCTTCTTTAATTGCCATGTTCTCCAAGCAAAGCTTCTCGTTAGATCCTGGCTGAGGAGAGTGTTTTCATGGTCAACAATCATGTTGAGCTTGAAAATCCAAGATTTGAAAAGCCATGATTAGAGAAAATTAAGTAATAAATCATGAAACCCTAAAGTTCATCAATTTTGTAAGATTACTACAAATTTTTAGTCATTTTCTTAATCCCTAGACATACTTCATTTGGGTTCGCCAATTCTGGAACTAGAACTTAATATGGCGTGGTGCAAGCCCCAATTGCTTACTCAAAAGTTTCCTTTGCTTCTCATCTAGGTGAGGGAACTCTTTGAAAAGACTGTAGAAAACCTAAAATAGAAATAAAGTCAGAAACAACAATTCTCAATGGATGACAAGTATTGAATTGTTTAGTGAAAAAAGGGCATACAGTTCCATCTGCTGAATCTGTTGAGGAGTATGCATGTGATAACGCTTCTTTTTGGGATGGTTATAATCTTCTTTCTCATCACCAGATCCATTCCCTTCCATGTTGTCACTGCCTCTGTACCTACTCTCATACTCTTCATCTCTCTATAGATCCCAAGCTGAGACTCTCCATTGCTGCTGCTAAAAATGACTCCTTTTCCTTCCAAGCTACTTGTCTGTCTAACAATGCCCATCATAAATATATACTTACTTATATCTATAAACAAACAAAATGCCCCTAATCAAATCAAATTAATACACATTTCCACATCAATACCCATGTTTTTATGATTTTCGGTTGAAGAGAACACCTACCAACATCAAGGAGAGCTTGGGTGCAGAGTTGTAGATGTTCATACAGTTCATATTAGACTTTGGATGAGGGGCAACGAAACAAGGTTGTGCCATTCCAATATTGTTAGATGAGATCTCAGAGAAAAACCCTTTGTTTGAATCGTTCCTGCCCTCAAGTAAACTACCCAATCCAAAACTCATCCCAAAATGCTTTTCAGTTGTTTCTAATATATATAGTTTTCAATTATATAATTTTTATTTATATACTTTTTAATTATATACTTTTAACATTATAATAATAATTATATATTATTAATATATTATAATAATAATAATATATAATTATTATAATTTATTGTAATAATAAGTATATTATATATAATAATTTCAAAATAATATAATTTAGATTTATATTAATATTAAATATTATAAAATACAAGTATTAAAAAATGAGGAAAAAAAAAAACAAATAGAGTAAAATAGATTCATGTCAGGGGGTTCGACTGAACCTGTTGAGTAGGTTCAACAGAAGCCCCCCAAAATCTATTTTTTAATTATATTTGAAGGTAGTTTGGTCAAACCATAGTTTGTTCGAACCCTGATTCGACCAAACATATTTTTTTTGTTTGACCAAACAGTTGTTCGATCGAACCCCCTTATTTTCACCTCCACCCTCTTAGGCACCAACATTGTTTAGAATTTTGCACTTTGAAGCTCGATTTGAGAATGAAAATGGAGGAGACTTCACAAAACCAATTGGTATCAGGTAGCCCTCAGAACGAGCTATCCAAAAAATATAATTTTAGTATGTTTTGATTTTATTATCTATTTGTTTTTTAAGTTTTATTAAATATAGGTTTTTCACTGAAAATGAAAATCTATGTTCTGCACATGTGGAAAAATAGAAGATTATCAAATTTTTTTTTGAAAAATATGAGTGCACCAGTTATTGGAGTCCTTGATCCAACAAAAAAATAAAAATTGATACATACAATAAAATTATGCGTTATACGATCGCACTATGTTTGAATTGTAATTGGTTTGACTTCGAAACTTGATTAAGGATAAAATATTCAATAAAAAACTATCTAACCAAGTGGAAGCACTATATATCAGAGTTAAAAATCTAAATTCGAAAGAATTATAATTTTATCCTTCATGGAAAAAAGGTTATGCGTTATACGGTGTATGTCACTTTTTAAAAATGTTGTTTTATGAAAAAAACTAGTTTTCGTGGGAGATGGAAAAAGAAGTGCAATTTGATTCCAAAAATTTTGAAAAAAATATTTTTAGAATCTACAGAAAAAATGTGACGAGACTCTAGTTTGCATCATCTTCAAATTCCTCACGGTTTAGCCACTATAGGTGGTCGAATATGAAGATTTAGTTAAAAATAATAATTTGAGTGTCCAGTTTGGCCAAAAATTGTAAACCACTATTGTGGGATCACCTGAAAGCATCATATTCTTATCTAAAATATAACTTATATCCAACATAAATGATCATAAGACCCTTTGATAACTCTATATCTTGTTATATAACAAGCTTATGTCCAATATATATAACCATTAAATGTTTTGGTGACCCTTAAACTTGTTATACTTAACCTTGAGTCTTGTTAGCTTAGTTATTCCATTTTTTAGCTAAACACTCTAATATACACACGAGTGATAATTTCAAGCCCCCGTTTATGGGAAGCATTGGTTTTATTTGTCTATTTTAACCCAAGGATTGATATAAAATGGCAACCGCTAGATGAAGGTTGGTTTAAGGTAAATTTTGATGAGGCTGCATAGGGTAACCTTGGACCATCAGGGGTAGGCTACATAATAAGATATCATAATGGAAATATTATAATAGAATGGGCAAAGAAGCTAGCAGATGGAACAAACAAAGAAGTTAAAATGCAAATTGTGTGGCTTGACATCAATCTATGCAGATGTTTGGGCTTAATAAAAGTACAACTTGAAGGTGACTCAATGATAACTATTAATGCAATTTGAAGACATGTGACCTTGAATTGGAAGCTCAAAAAATTACTCCTGTGAATCTTGAAAGGTCTCTTCGAATTGGAAGATTCTAAAGTATCCCATATATAGTGAAGGGAAAGTTGATGTTGATCGACTATCAAAAATGGCCATCAGCCTCGAAGAAGATCAAGTGGGTATGCCAGTGTTTAATGTTGGCTAACCCACATGAGTGGAGGATGATTTTGAAAAGTGAGAGGTTGAGAGGCATTAACGCCTTTGTCAAGTGAGGAAAAAATGACATGATGTAGATGGCAGTGGTTGGCTGATAAAATGCCATAACTAAGACCACTTTCTATAACTTGTGATGGAGTCAACCATTAACCTTGGTGCAAAAGAGTAACAAATGGCTTTTTGTGGAGTAGTAATAAATGCTCAGTTAAGGAAGATATTTAATGCTGTAAAGGATTCCATATTTTGGAGGTGATTAAAAGAATTTTGGGTGCCAGGTTCCTACTCTCTACCTACTTCGACAAAGTCAACTAAGATGTTGCCTCCAAGTTCATGGCATAGCTATTGCACATGAGGGAGGACATTGCAATAGTGAGGTTTATGATGCAACAATTAGTGAAGGCATGGTGGAGGGAAGCTATGGAGTTTTATCTGAGCATGTTAGTAGTTGAATGGGGGTGGAGGTCCACAAGACAGGTGTGGCCCCAACTCACCCTCTAATACAACAACCCATGGGTACCATTCTTGGTGTGGAGTGTGGGGAAAGAATTTGAGGCACGAGGATGATTGAAGTAATGTGATACATTTCCCTCCTTAAAGAGCTCATAGGGGGCATACAGACCATATGAGATACCTACAGTTCTGGCCCTTCCAATGACATCAAGTGCCTACGACATGGGCAAAGATTAGGAGGATGGCACTGAAGGCTTGGAGGAGGATGGCTTGGGTAGCAGCACAACAGATGCCAAAATATTTTTATAAAATTTTATAATTTTGTAAGGGGACCCAATCATATAGTTTATCAATGTAATTTTGGGTTAGGCCCCCATAGTGCCTATTTTATATATCAAACAAAAAGAAATATTATTTCAAGACATGTGAAGAAGTTCCAATTTTTTTTTGTTGTACATGATTTTTCATGCAACATTAGATATTTTGTACTATAACTCTCATTATGGAAAAAATAATCATCTCATGTTACTATAAGAGATGTTTTATCTCAAATCAATTCAAAATCAAGGATGGTTTTACCCAAGGATGGAAACAACAATGCAAAGTGTCGTTTGTTCAAAATGTTTTGTGAGGCACTAGACATGTGAAGTTAATGACCATTTGCATGATATGGATACAAATGTGGAGAATTTGCACGGGACTAATAATATGGATATGCATGAATGTGACATGCCAAAAATGGGTTAAATATTTACAAAGCTTGTAAGGAAAATCATTTTTCTTTAAGTCTAAAGGGAATCTTCCAAGTATGAACTTGTCTTGGTGGAAGGGGGTTGAGCCCCACCATTATGTCATTCCACTAGATGCTTAGAAGGAATTGAATTCTTTTTAGGCTCCATTGCTATCCAACCCAAATTTGAATACCACCTCATCTCCTAAATCATGAGATACAACTATGGGGTATCATCATGTGGTTTCCACTAATAGAGACACTCTAGAGGTTTCATCAATTTCATAGGAGAAGGAAAATTCCAAGCTAATAGAAAAATAGTGGCATCTCCTAAGGCCATGTCATCCCTAGAAGACAATTCAAAAGGAAATTTTGAGCAAAATGAAGAGTTATTATCACATCTTGAGAAAGAATGGACAAAAGTAAAGAGGAAGAAGCCCCCCTCTATAAAACCTATACACCAAATGACACTAAGATCTTCTAAGGAAGGGGAATTTTTTTAGAATGTTTGAAATTTCCTTTTCAGGAATTGGTGTCTTTTGGTAAAATGTCATTGTTCCCTCATGTTAAGATGGGTAGGCAATAATCTTAGTGATTATAGTATTTAGATAATTCTCTATTTTAGGTGGATTGAACAAAAGTAGTGATTATTATGCACCCTTGTGTCTAGGGCATGTACCTTACCAATTTTATTTTTTACTTTTTTGGGTTACAACTGTTAGTGTAGTATTAAGTTTTAACTTAGGTTAATTTATGATAGAGCGAATAACCCAAGATCAACAACTACATAAATATCCTTCACGAAAGCGAGAGAGACAACACTGCCATTTCACCAAACAAGGAGTAAAAATTATGAGATCTAATTTACATAATGTACAAAGTGTCTTAAAAAGGCATGAAAGGAAGGTGATAGGTGAGGAACTTCCCAGCATGAGAAAAAACTACCTGATTTAATAATGCAAAATTAATGAACTAATCTACCTAAGTTAAAACTTAAGTACTCTAACACCCCCCCTTAAGTGCAACTTAAGGAGAATGAATGAAGATGCAAAAATGCAAAAATGGAGATGCAGTATGGGTCCCGACTACACAACCATGTTAGGTACCCATTTACAATTACAATGCAAAAAGAAATCTCTCGCAACCGAAGAAAAGGAGAAAAATCCCGTGGGAAAAAACCCCTCTCCAAAAGAGAGAAAAGAAACAAAAAAATGATGCATGGATGGAGGACTCAATCACACCCCCCAAGGACTACATACATCATGTATATACAATCAAAAACCTCCCCATAAGAGGGAAAGAGAGAGACTATATAGCCCCCCCACAATGTGTAATCACTTGCAAAAATGGTAAGTGCCTGAAGACAAAACATGATCTAGTGTCGAAAAACAACTTGTCTCCCTTTTGGAAGAAACAAAACCAAATACAAATGCAGGTATGCTTCCCAAAGAAGCATGGAAATGTATAATGGTGTCTCTCAAATCTACTCATGTGTCGCCAAGACCTTTGAAAATCTTGCCATAAGCTAATCAGGAACATGTCCAATCACAATAGAGGGTGACAAACAAGGTACCACAGGAAACTGATCTTGAACACTCTCCAGAGACTAAAATGGGGTGACAACAGTTGTACCACAACTATCATCAAATAGGAGGGATATACCCTCAAATGTGTCCTCCAAATCTGAAATATGAGATTCTACGAACAAGCAACCAATGTATGATAAATATGAATCCAAATCAGGAATACAATGAAATATAGGGGGTGATGAATCACTAGATGTACACAATGAATCATCAACACAAAATGAATGATCCTGCAAAATAGGAATGATAGGAGCTTCAATCAATGACTCTGCACAATGAATCACTAAAGGCGAAGGTACATCAACTGTCTCTAATGGAGAAGGAGCATATGAAGAACCCTCATCATCCTCATCTGAAGATTCAAAGTAATCCTAAAATTCAAACTCCTGCATAGTAACATGATCATAGGGTATCTTATTTGAAAAATGAAGAGGCACACGACAATCTAAAACATGATCATCTAGGAATGGCTGAATATCAGGATCTCCATGTATTTCCCAGATTATAATCCAAAAAGTATGAGGACACTCAAAATGATCAACAACATCTAAAGTGGCATCATCAGTATACATTGTAATAACTCCTAGGACATGATCCCTTTTACAATTCCAGGCAAACTTCTTACTACCAGAACCAGGAAGGGGAACAAGATTATATAGGTATGGAAAAAGATGAAGCCATATCAAGTGCTTCAATATACCATCTCTCAATTGTGTATAGTTTCCTCTTTCCAATATAATCACAGGAGGATGCAAAGAAAACCCCATAACAACTATGACAAATCTCCAAAAAACAACAAGACAACAACCTTCAACAACAAATAGAAACTCCCAAATACTACAATTGAAGGCAAAACCAATATTGAACTTCAATGGAATAAAATCACCACCAAACAAAAAAATGTGAGAGAAAATCCTCAACCACTGCAAAGGTGACAAAAATACCTTTCTGTTGATATATGGTTTGCGAAAATTGGCCTCTATTTGCAAAAGATATGCAAAAATGAAAAAATGACCTATAGAGGCTCTTTCAACATCTTCAGGAGCTCTCACTTACACCATATGACCACCATGAGCATCC